>CAUYRT010061505.1:0-28020 GCA_963574885.1 Lepilemur ruficaudatus
TTTCATTGTCAACTCTGATGATGATGGGAGGCACAAGTGTGCATAGTTCAGTAAAATAATGCAAACAAAGAGCTTCTGTTTCTCTCAGATACAAATTAGAAGCCTCCATTCATGTCTCTTGGAGTACTATCACATAAATGACGCTCATACTAGGTCACTTCTTCTTCTTTCCTTTCCCTTTTTTACTTCCCTCTCCTTGCTGAAGACTTTGGTCACCAACTCCTGTTTTTTGTGTTCTTGTTTTTAGTTTAGGTATCATTTCCGCTGCGTACAACATTACTGACTTACGTGATGGAAACTGTACAAGACAGAGGCTGCCATCTTCCTGTTTAAGCTGAACCCGTACTCTGCCTCTGTATTGGACATCACGATTCCATTTTCTAGAGTACATTTTATTTTTCTCAAGAAATACATTAAGTCCAACTGCTGAGCATACATCTTGAATCTCTGTAGCTGTAGGATTTTCAACAGCCTTACTGATGGGGATCCGCCTTCCTTCTGCGATGGTCTTCTTCTTATTTAAATAGGCAGGATAGATACAAATAAACCTGTCCTGGTAGGCCAGGGACAGCGCGGCCGCGCAAGCCATGCTCACAGACGTCCACACGGCGCCAGCACAAGACACCCAGGCAGCAAACCAACCGGAACTCGGCTCTGAGTTTACCAGAGCCAAAGATAAAACCAGTGTTTTATCTCCGAGAAATCAACAGACTCAGGACTCTGGAAATGGAAGGAATTTTATTGGTCAACCACATAATCAAGTCATGCAATAAAGTAATAAATGAACAAAAATTATCACAATAAGAACAACAATCACAACATGGTTCCCATTCTCAATCTTTAACCTCTAATAGATAACCTAGGGAAAATTCTAATCATTCTCTTTATCTGGTATCAAGGATTTATTCTTACAACCTGTCCCAGTGAAATTTTCAAAGATTTCTGAGAAGACTCCTTTAACTGATTTGTAATGAATTCCAGGGTGAGATTCCAGATGTTCCCCCACTAAAATTATGCAAGTGCACATTAAAAAAAATACTGTACTTTTGGTGTGACTCTGAACCAAGTTCTATTGTATTTTAAATAAAGTGAAATTAACAATAGCCAATAGGGCGGGGCATCATTTCAAATAGGAAATGTTGGTAAACTCAGGAGAAATGACTTCCTACTGACATTCTGTATATAGATTTATTAGCACTTCCTTTAAATGTTTTAGATGTTCAACACAGAGAGAAGTGAAATCTTGTTAATCATCATTTTAATACATTTTTGTAGGATGTAAGTATATCAGTGATTGCCTTTTTTCCTTGTTAATGAAAAACGAGGAGTGCTTGGGGAGCGAGTATTTCTGTTTAACTGCTGTCATCCATTACCAGCTCCACTTAGAAGAAATAAGCACAGATGGTGGGTCTATTACTTCTCAAACAAAAACATTTCCTCTCTCTCTCTTTCATGTTTTGTTCCCTCCTTCTCATTGAAATGTGAGCAATTTTTCAAGTCAAAGAACTTCTGTAGGGATCCTTGAAATGTTTTATTCCATTACTCGTAAATTTAGAAAAAAAGGAGTAATTAATGATTTATTAAAATTTCTTAAGAGAAACAAATAACAAGTCTTTGTTAGAAAAAAATAATTATTTAATTTAGAAACCATGTTTTTTGCATGCAAGTTAAAGTCTTCAGGGAGCACGTTTTTGTATCAAACTAGGATACTAAAGTACTTATTTAGTGATTGAGAGACCCATTTAGTTCACATTAAAAATACATATGTGGATCTTTCATTTATACAATGGTTTAATGAAAATTTGTCTGTTGTAAGCATATTAAGAATAAGAACATAAGGAGTTTTTAATGTAAATGTTTTAGTTGGGCTGACAATACATACATATAGTAACATCCTAAATCTTACCTGTGCAGCTTAATATTTGTTTGTTTTTAAAAAATGAGCACTCCTGTGTAACCTGGATACAAATCAAGAAACACGATATTGCTCCTTATTCTAGATATTACCTCCTAGGGTAGCACTTATGGTGATTTGGAATATAATTGATTAGGTTTTGAAATTTTAATACATGAAATCATAGAGTATGTATTGTATCTTGCTTCTTTCATTCACTATTTAGTTTGCAAGATTTGTCAATCTCTTCGAGTATAGTTCTAATTCATTCATGCTCATTGCTATATGTTATTTCGCTGTATAAATCTACTGCTATTTATTTGTCCATGCTAATGTTCATGGACATTTGGGTTTTGTCCAGTTTGGGGTTAATAATGCTGAGCATTCTTGTACCTGTCTTTTGGTAAACAATGCTGGATATATACCTGCTATCATCGGATATGTTTAGCTTTAGCATATGTGTCAAAAAGTGATTTACATCAGTTTACATTCCCATCCATAATGAGAGAGAGTTCCAATTGCATCACATCTTTGCTAACACTTGGTATCATCTGTCTTTATCATTTAAACCATTAAGGTTTATATGTAGCACTGTTGCATTGAGGTTCCTCCTAACCTTATAAAAATAGAAAAGAATAACTGATTTTATTGAATTTATTTCATCTGAAGTATTTTAAATTTCCTACATTGAAGTATTTTTCCTTATCTAAATGATACATAAGAAAAGTGATTCTGACATATTCAATAATGTAGCTTGGTATGAGATTCTTGGCCAATTATAATTCTGATGAATTTTATATAACTGTATTATTAAACTGCATTTTTTATTAAACTATTATTTTTTATTAAACTGTATTATTAACTATGATAATTAAGAACAAAAACAAAAGGTAAGCAATTCCTCATTGTAACATGAAACAACATTCCTGCCTCTTAAAAGAAAATTTTCTGGTCTGTAATAAATCAAAATGTGAACCAATTAATAGCATAATTGGAGTGAAGAGATGTTTTGGTTTCCATTGCCTACATTGTGTTTCCAGAGAAATGGAAAATCGCATGGCAAACTTGAAGTCTGCTAGTTTCTTCTCCCCTTGACAACAAGCTTTATGTCGCTTTTTAGCTGGATACATGTAACTGTTTGTAGAGATTTTGGAAAAATAATCATACCTCCTTTCTTATTGGTAAACAGTGAAGACTTTGACAGGTTGTAAGTAGGGCAAAAAATGACATTTTGCACCAACCTAATTGTATTTGTAGCTTATATTAGTTAGTTTCGGTTTTCATTAAGTGATTGTATTTCATTAAGTAATTCCCTGGGTTTAAATCCTTGCTCCACACTTTATGAATAGTGTTGCCTTGGAAAAGTTACTTAACCTATTTAGATCCCAGATTCCCAACCTGTAGAATGGGAATAATAATACAAATACTATACGGTGAGTCAGTCTGGGTCCTTCAAGAGGCAGATGTTGAAAAGAGATTAAACACAAGAGAATTTTATTAAGGGAAACCCCTATTAGAGAAAAAGAGAGGAAGCTAGATAAGGCTGAAAAACTATGGCTGTGAGGAATGTCTGACCCAGAGTGAAGGAGAGAGGAAAGGAAGGTTGATTGGAAGCATTCAAGAGTGATGTACAGTCTGAGGAAGGTTAAGCAAGGGCTTCAGGGAACCTTGAGCCAAAATTGGCCGTTGGAGGAGCCCTGTGTCTCCCAATGATGTGCCTGCTTTAACAACCCCACTGCATTCAGTCATTGACTGGAGGGCAGGTGCAGAAATAGATTTTAGAGTTATGCAGCAAGTGACCTTTGTCAATTAAGCTTCCTGTACTTTGAGCTCTATGAGGCACGCACTCATGCTCACCAAGAGATAATTAAGATGAAGACGAATTGACAAACCCCAAATAGAGTAAAGCAAGGACTTAATCATAGTTATGCATTTATCCATTTATTTATTAATATTATTCATCATCATTATTAATATTTAACACAGTAATAAATGAGCCACATATGAAATCTACTTGGAATATTGAGAGAGTGAAGAATAATACAATGGTGCTACAGAAGATTTAAGACATGTTTACTATGTATCAATTATTTGATTTTTTCAAAATAAAGAAGGTTATTACATATTAACAACATAAGTATCTGTTGATTTGGAAGTTTTTGATAACAGCCATTCTCAGTAGAATTAAGTT
The DNA here is from genome assembly GCA_963574885.1 of Lepilemur ruficaudatus. Classification (NCBI taxonomy): domain Eukaryota; kingdom Metazoa; phylum Chordata; class Mammalia; order Primates; family Lepilemuridae; genus Lepilemur; species Lepilemur ruficaudatus. The sequence continues at coordinate 4,086 of CAUYRT010061505.1, forward strand.
ATGTCTTATAGTGGTTTTGATTTTCATTTCCTTGATGATTAGAGTCATTCTGCATTTTTTCATATGTTTGTTGGCCATTAGTCTGTCTTCTTTTGAAAAGTTTCTGTTCATGTCGTTTGCTCACTTTTTAATGGCTTTTTTGATTTTTTCTTGCTGATTTTCCTGAATTCTATATGAGTTCTAGTTATCAGCCCTTTATCAGATGTGTAGCATGCAAATATGTTCTCCATTCTGTAGGTTGTCTGTTTGCTCTCATGATAGTTTCCTTGGCTGTGCAGAAGCTTTTTAATTTGATCAGGTCTAATTTATTTATTTTTGTTGTTGCTGTGATTGCTTTTGAAGTCTTCTTCATAAATTTTTTGCCTAGTTCAATGTCTAGAAGACTTTTTCTAACATTTTCTGCTAAAATTCTTATAGTTTAATGCCTTAGGTTTAAGTATGTTAATCATGATGAGTTGATTTTTGCAAGGTGTAAGAGGTTTGGATCCTGTATCAGTCTTCTACATGTGGCTATCCAATTTTCCCAGCACCATTTATTGAATAAGAATTCTTTTCTCCAGTGTATGTTTCTGTCTGCTTTGTCAAAGATAAGATGGCAATATGAGGATTGTTTTATACCTGGGTTTTTAATCCTGTACCATTGGTCTATGTCTCTGTTCTTGTGCAAATATCATGCTGGTATAGCTTGAAGTCTGATAAATTGATACCTCTCAATTTGTACTTTTTGCTTAGGATTGCTTTTTCTATACAGGGTCTTCTCTGGTTCCCTATGAAGCATAGAATTATTTTTTCTAGATCTGCAAAAAATGATGTTGATATTTAAATAGGGATTGCACTGAATCTGTAGATCATTTTGGGTAGAATAGACATTTTAACAACATTGATTCTGCCCTCCTATGAGCATAGTGTGGTTTTGCATCTGTTTACATCCTCTGCTGTTTCCTTCCCCAGTGCTTCCTAGTTCTCCCTGTAAAGGTCTTTCACCTCCTTCGTTAAATATATTCCTAGGTATTTTATTTTCTTTGTTTCTATTATGAAGGGTATTTAGTCTTTGCTTTGGTTCTCAGTTTGACTGTCATTGGCATACGGGAATGCTACTGATTTGTGTATGTTAATTTTGTAACCTGAGACTTTGCTGAATTTATTTATCAATTCCAGGAGTCTCTTGACAAAATCTTGGAAGTTTTCTAGATGTAAGATCATATAATCAGCGAAGGGCGATAGTTTGACCTGCTCTGCCCCCATTTGGATGCCCTTCATTTCCTTCTCTTTTCTGATTGCTCTGAATGGGTCTTCCAGCACTATGGAAGTGGTGATACAGGGCAACCTTGTCTGATTTCAGTTATAAGTGGAAATGCTTTCAGTATTTCCCCATTCATTATGATATTGTCTGTGGGTATGTTGGATATGGCTTTTATTATTTTCATGTATGTCCCATCAATGCCTATTTTGTTAAGCTTATCATAATAGGGTGCTGAATTTTGTCAAATACATTTTCTGCATATATTGAGAAGATCATATGGTCTTTGTTTTTACTTCTATTTATGTGGTGAGTTGCATTTATAGATTTGTGTATGTTGAAGCAACCCTGTATCTCTGGGATAAAGCCCACTTGGTCATGATGGATTATTTTTTTGGCATGGATGTGGAGAGATGGGAACACTCATACACTGATTGTGGGACTGCAAACTAGTACAACCTCTATGAAAAGTAATATGGAGATTCCTCAAAGAACTAAAAGTAGAACTACCATTTGATCCAGCAATCCCACTACTGGGTATTTACCCAAAGGAAAGAAAGACATTCTATAAAAAAGACATCTGCACTAGAATGTTCATAGCAGCACAATTCACAATTGCAAAGATGTGGAAACAACTCAAGATCCCATCAATACATGAGCGGGTTAATAAAATATGGTATATGTATACCATGGAGTACTGCTCAGCCATAAAAAATAATGATGCTTTATTATGCTTTGTACTATCCTGGATGGAGCCAGAGCCCATTCTTCTAAGTGAAGTATCACAAGAATGGCAAAACAAGCACCACATGTACTCACCATTATATTGGTACTAATTGATCAACACTTACGTGCACATATGGACGTAACATTCATAGGTTGTCAGGTAGGTGGCAGGGGGAAGAAGGGATGGGTAAATTCACACCTGATGGGTATGGTGTGTGATGTCTGTGGGTTGGGCATGCCTGTAGCTCTCACTTGGGCTATGCAAACGCAATATATGTAACCCAAGTGTTTGTACACCTGTACTGTTGTGAAATAAGAATAAATAAATGAATAAATAAATAGCAACTTAAGTATCACTGTTTTTATTCCCCTATGTGTTATTGGTGTGTACTGCCAAATCACTAATGGATAATGGAATACCTAGCTTTAAACCCCTCTATGCCTGCACAAAAAAGTGCATTCAAAGTTGTTTTAAAAATCAAAAGATTTATTAATATTACTATTTTTATCATGTCCAATTGATATTATCAATGTCAAAGAGTTCCAACATTTATTATTATTTGAAGGACCTAATTAGGAATTGTTTGATCCACTTTTTAAAATTGGTCATTGGAAGTATATAACCTTGGGGAGAACTGGATATTCCTTGAAACTCTTTTAGATGGCCATGTTCTCAACAGTGGAATCTTTTTTTATTTTTTTAAAAGATTTTCCATTACTGCAGAAAATAGAGAAGATGCTTGTGAATACTTTGAGTTTTGATACTCTGCTTAAATATAGGGAAGGAAAATTACATTAAAATAATGTGAATATTCTTGCTAGAAATTATTATATTTAATATAAGCAAGCAAGTTACTTAGAGGAGTCAAATATAAAGGACAAAATCTTCAGAATGTGGCCCTCTCTCTCTTACTTTCTGACATTTTTACTCTTCATTTTGCAAATAGAGGCCTAGTTATTATCCCCTGTATGTATTGTCCACATGGCTTTGCCATTTGCCCTGTTGGGATGTCATCCTTTTCCCTAAAGTTCTCATTTACCACACTATTGAAAACCTATGCCTACTTTAATACCTCAAGGACTACCTCAAGTTATAATTCCCCTGTTAGCTTTTCCCTAGTGTCTGAGTCCAAATGGAGTTCTCCATATTCTAAGTGTCTACTACCTGGATTATCCTTACCTCATACTTGGAATATGCAATTCCTTCTAGCTACTTTCATAGCTACCCTATACTATCAAGAAAATAAAGGTATTTATATTGCTGAAATTTATTAGATCTTTTTAAAACATAGTAAAATGCAATGTGTGAATCTACAAATGAATGAGTTAGTTGATATATTATATTCCCAGGTAGAAAATGAGCATTTTGAGGATAAGAATTGGGTCTTACACCTTCTTATAATCCTAGTCACCTAGAACAGGACTTTGAATATAATATGCACTTAGTATCTCTTTGTGAAGAATGGACTTAAATATTTTTTATGAATTCTAAGTCAACATTATACAAGTGTCATTTGGAGAAGTTTGTGAGCTTTCAAATGGTGTACACCAGCTGTGAAATCACCTTTTTGCATGCAACATAATTTACTAGATCTTTATTAGGTGGACTTTGGTGAAAGTAGATTATCTTCTTTACTTACAAAAGATTTTGAAGATTTTAGTTGTTTTTAAAGTTAGTGATTTTAATGTGTGCAGTCATTTATGTTTATGATTTTGACATGGACAGTTAAAAATATGTGTTTTAAAAATATATGTGTATATTTCTTTTGTTAGCCTAATATTTAAAAAATAATACTGAGGCTTATCAACATACTGCATAAATAAACTGACCGAGATAATGTGGGTGCACACATATGTGTAATTCAGCAAGAATTGGGAACAAAATGAGATATATATTAACTCTTTCTAGCACATTGGTAAAGAGTATCAAAATTAATTTTCGGTTGGCTCCTTTGAAAGAAAAACATTATTTTTAGAATAGTCTATAGTTGTACGATAAGCATTTTACCTGGAAAAACATTGCAGCTGTGCCATTTTATGGTTCAAGAAAAAAAATACATTGGTGTATGGTCTAAAAGGAGGAAATTCTGAACTCAAATTTGTTCAAGTAGTTGTAGCAGATAATATTCTGAGCAGGTTACTAAGTCATATTTCACGTTTCACTTTGTTAGCTATACCCAGCATGTAGTTGGAAGTGGAATCAAAGCCCAATCTGGAAATCCTGAAGTCAAAGTCAGAGGAACTGACCCTGTGATAAATCAGATTATTGATAAACTGAAACATGTTATTCAGGTGAGTACTGATCCTATATTTATTGGCATATTCATTAATAAATAAGTGGTTACTTTCCATTCTACTTGATAAATTTTGTTAATCCTATCGATAATCCTACCTAAAATTGAGTATTGTTATAAATTATTTGTATGGAGAGTTTTGGAAGTAGTTAGTTGAGTGATTTTTGTATAGAGTCAATGTGTGTCAGAGAGATATTTTAATGACGGGAAATATGTATCTTTAAAAAGAAAGCCATAGCCTTGGTTTTTCAAAAATGTGAATCTCAGGATACGTTTCATCTTCAATGAATAATTTTTAGCATGGGAACTATTATGACCATTAAGGAAAACACAAATCAGAGCATAGAAGATGCCAGACTTATCTTCCAGGTAATTCTCTGAACCTTACTGCAAAGGTTTTTGCTTCATTTTCCATAAAAGTTAAGAAATAGATGAATAATTTGTATTTTCAGTATTTGTTTCATATGTCACCTTTTACATATTATCTTATAAACTTTCTAGTGGTTTATAAAATATTCCTGTTTTATATTTAATAATATTATTTAATCAAGTGAGTATATACTACTGTTTTTAACACATGGCATATGAAGCATGAAGATATCTATCAGAAAATATTTCATTGAAATATTATCTTAATTTGAACAAAATATTGTGTTGCATGTTGTGAATACTACTTTCCACTCTGCATCTATTGCTTTTGGGAAAAAGAAGGACTACTTATATTAGTTGTTGGTCGCTTTACAACAATTTATATGTGTATATATTTTCACTTTTTTCTAAGCAAAACTTTATATGGATAGTTGATATTTATTTCTAGTATCATGTGTCAGAAACAATACCTAAATAGTAATGGGGTTTTAATGTATACAAAATATTCCAAAAGTATATGGTTCTCATAAATAAGGCCAAAACTTACATTTCTGCAGGGCCAGTTCTTAGGTTTCCATTTTCACCAGGATCCCTGTATCTCAAGGGAAGGATACATAAGAAGGACATGGGGCAGGCGTCCAATACCAAAGATTTCTCCCTTCCAGGAGGCAATAATGGCTACTTTGCTTATTAATTCATTGGTGTATTGGGAAAATGCAGAACCAAAAGTAAGTTCTACTGAGAAAAGTATAAGAGAAAAGTGGTATCATGACTACTGATGAATTAAACTTCACAGTCTCTAGTGTATTGGTCCAGGTGGCACCTCACAGGGTAATCTACCATAGTATGATATGTGCATCTAGATTATTTGAAAACTCTAGTGCACAATTAATAATCAAACCAGAAGAGCTTTAGTATTAATCAGCTCCTCTTGTTGAGACACAACAAAATCTTAGTGGTCTTTACAGTGCAATGAACATTCTCCAGGGAGTACGGGAAGGGAAAATAGAACTTCAGTGCATACTCTTCAGTGCATTCTCTATCATTCTTTTATATATTTTTCGATTGTAAGAAGGTATAAAAAATATATATTAGTGCAATAGCCCATGTATATAGTTTATAAATACCAAGTAGCCATGTGTTCAAACTGTTTTTATGGGACATATACATGATGAAAAGGGAATAGAAACCCTGTTATAGATAATAAGGATGGAGCTGCTATATAAGAAAGAAGTGTACAGTTGTAGGAAAACAGAAATACATAGATACCCAAAATTTAAAGGCTTATACTTAAAAACAAAAAACAAACAACAAACAAAGAAACAACAACAAAAAAAAAGCTTTAGGAGAAAGGGTCACTGATTTGTTGCCCATTCAGAAACAAATTAAAAAGTGGAGGTTACAAGGAACATTTGTTAACTGACTTTCTGGGAACACTGGCAATTCGTCCAATTTTTAGAAAAATAATCCCTAACTATCTCCACTTACTGTCTAAGTATTTCTCTCCAATTTTACTCCACTTAGGTAGGAAGAAAGGGAACAAAGGAGGGAGGAATTTTCTAAGTTCCTAATATATACCAACCCCTGAACTGTCCTGGGAAAGTCACCAATATGAGGACAAGCAGCCTCAATCTTTCCGTGTTTTTTGCATATTTATGTGACTATTAAGTTGTTATTACAACAAAACTGTTTCAACCTGACAACTTAATATGGAAAGCCCGACTGAGAGCAATACGTGCATATTTTTCCTAAATAAAGCAAAGCAAAAACTGAAACAAAACAAAACAAAAACTTTCTTCCTTTTCGTGTTTCATATGTTTCAAATACATGGCCTTTTCGGGGTGGCAGGGGGAAATCATTCTACTTTTCTTTTTTAGTTCCTATATTAAATTGAGTCCCATTCTTTCATCTTTCTAAGAGTGTGCAGATCTGCAATTATTCATGCTTAAGTTTCATTCGGGGGTTACAAGAGAATATCAAATACAATGCTACCTTTGAGGTCTGTCTTTTTAAAGTCTACTAGGATGATATGATTGAAATTTAGATTTTTATAAAGGGTAGCAGAAAGTCATATCTCATACAAGTGTCACTAAAATATTCAACTCTAATGTCTAAGAACATGCTCTTTCGCAATCCAGCCCTCCTGGAGATGAAGAGAAATTTTTTATTTTGCCAGACTTCTGACTATTGATAATGTGCAAGGGATGTTAACAGGATCCACCAACATTAGCTGTGAAAAGATTCAGAAAATTGTCTTCTGTAAGTGAGAACTTATTAATTTGGGAGTAGTGTGGGCCAGAGACAAAGTAGATTTAGGAACATATTTCAAAATCTAATCTATAGATTTAAAAGACTGCTTCTCAGTATTTGAATAAAATTTATTGTAATGAATATTAGATGAATTTCTTAACTTTGTGCTATGAAAAATGACATCTCTCACCATAGGGATAAACAAATGTTCCGTTTGTCCATTTTTACCCATATGTAAGTATATTGAAGTATGTCAGCCATAATTATTATAATAGCAAAAATAGCCCACAAATTAGTTCAAAAACATTATTTTTGTCCTGCCAGTGATCTGAACCTCATTTTCTACCCTGAAACCTCTGCAATTGATTCACTAAATAAGTAGATAGAGATTTTACTTTGAAAATGCCACTTTTTAATGTCTTAATAGTTAATTTATTCAAAATATTCAACAAGTGCTTATTGAGTTTCTGGTTCTGTGCAGGGACTGAAATTAAAATGGTGAATAAAACAGACAAAACGCTGCTCTCCTGGAATTTACAGTATAAGAAAAAGTAATGAACAAATAAATAAAACAGTAACTGTAGCTAACAAATGCTATAGACAAAACCAAACAGGATAAGGTAGGAAAAGATATTTAAGAAGAGTGTGCTGGCGGAGGCCACTTGAAGGGGGGTAATTGGGTTGGTATTGAATAGGGAGAAAGAAAAAAGGAGTCATAGGAAAACCTGTGAGAACTGTGTCTGGGGCAGAAGGAATAATTGCAAAGGGCCTGTGGCAGGAACAAGTTTATTTTATTTGGAGAACAGAAAGGCATGTGGCTAAAACAGAGTGAGTAGAGAGGAGAGATAAACATAAATCATATTTCTGAGATGTCTGGTAGTCTCTGGCTAAGAGCTTATATTTTATCCAAAGTGGAATAGGAAGCCATTGAAAAAACTGTATGCAAAGGATGACACAATTTAATTCAGGTTTCATAAAGATTATTTTGACTTCACTATGGAAAATAGGCCCTGGGCTGCAAAAATGGAAGAAGAAAGTAATACAGGCAGAAGACCATCATGATTGGAACTAAAACAAAATTAGGATCATAGAGTACATCTGGTTTTGTGACTTGAACTAATCACCTAACAACACATTAAAAATACATTTCTGTGGTATTAAATATTCTGCCATATGGTTGTTAGTGCTTGCATATTATTCCATCATATGGAAGGATTATAATTTTATTTAATCCAACCACCATTGAATATTTAGGTTGTTGCCAGTTTTTCATGATAATAAAGACTGCTGATAGGAATATCAATATAGACATAAAATGGTTTTGGCATTTTTTTTTCATTTTGATACATTCTAGATGTTGAAACCAATATGTTCATTAATAATTATAAGTATTTTGGTAAAACTGCCAAATTTTTCTCAAGGAAAATTATAGCCATTTATACCTGAAGCAAACGGAATTTGTCAGCTTTCCCTGAATGTTAAGGGTGTGGGTGAGAGTTGGTAGTGATCAGGAGACATCCGTGTTATGGAGGAACATCATTCTGGAGATGAAAGTAACAGCCCTCTAGGAATGATAGCCTAAGCTCAGTGTCGCTTGGGGGTACTTCAAAGATGGCCAAAAGAAATATTTCAGTTGGAAGACAATGTGTAAAACTTTGAAGGCTTGCTAAAGAGAGGTAATAACATAAACAATCTAAATTTTGTTTCATCATTTAGGACAAGCCTTATATTTATGTTCTATCCCACCCCACAAAAAAGTGCTGAGAATGGTCTGATATAGAGATCTGCGGATTATAGCTTGGAATATCTCTGAAACTTCAATGCTTCCTCACTCCTCTGCATATCTTTCTGAATTGAGAATAGGAATCTTGGAGAAAAGAGGGGAGTTATGTACACCCCCTCCTGCATCTGTGATTCTGACAACTCTCTCTAGACCTGCCGTTTTGCAAGCTCTCAGAGATACTTTCCAGCAGTTTCCTAAATTCCAAAGCCTCGTTCAGACAATGCTTGTCTCTTTGAAGATTACCTGTGATAAATGTGGGGTAGCCAATGGCCAGTGAAGAAATTCCTAACAGGAAGAATTTTGCTCAAGTGTTAAAATTTAACTTTCTTAGATGTTTGCATCAGACTGAGTTGTCCTTTGGTATTATATTTTGAAAACAGCACTTGAATCATGTTAGTATATCTGACTGAGCCTTTTTAATTCAGATTTGCTCGCTTAGCAAACTTATTTTGAAACTTCTTGTTCGTATTTTGTTTGTTTAGGGCAAAATTGTCAGCAAAAAAGTAACAGCTATGCAACAATTTATCCTTAAACATTAAATGACATCTATTATTTCTCAAAGAAAATGATGTCAGCAGTTACAATCCTTACTGCAGAGCACAGTTAGTTGTGTATTATAATGCCCAACTGCTTAGAAATTAATTTACCTACTTTCAATATGAAACATAAAAAGTAATATCACAGCAATTTTCTATAATCATTTTATTGCAAAACCAATAAATGTTGCGATGTTGTTAAAAGTAGTAGATTTAAGTAACATTTTATTTCCTCAAACCTAATAATTCCAATAATATATACAAATATTAAGTTTCTATTAAATATTCATTTTTATAGAGACTAAAACATCTTTATACAATGTATTCATATATAAAATGCTTTTGATTTTTAAATTGGAGGAAAGCAATAATCATAACCATTGCTTAAAACCACAAAATAAGTAGATATTTTATAATATTCATTCCAATGATCATAATTTACTGGATTCAGGCAGAGATGAAAGACACTCTTATTTTACGTAGGAAAAAACTGCTCTAAATTGCCTCTTATATTTTTCACTCTGTTCTTAGAATACCAATATGATAAATAGTAACTTTGGAACCATGATAGACTGAGAAGAGGTTCTAACAAATCTCAATGGATGGTTATAAGGGGAGTGTTTACACATACAAGAAAACAGGAGTTTTAAAAGATATTAGTATCTCAAAGTTTCTGAATTCTGAAAACTGTGTCAGCTTTTTTCATAAAATCACTTACTATAAAACACATTTTAAAAACACTTTTTAGTATCGTTAGCAGCTTGCAGCAGTGATATACAACCAGTTGATCATAATTGATTAGTCAATTGCTAATTGCAGGTTCTTTGACCATGGCATGTAAGCTGATTCTGGGAACTTTCTTTAAGTCTATGGACTTCCTTTACTCAGAAAATTTGCAAGAGCACTCTGACCCCTTCCCTCTCATCTCCATTACATACCAATGTCATGTTCCCAGGCTTATGATATTAATATTCCAGAAAAACAGATACTTTTTTATTTCATATTAGCATTACAGTAGTGACCAAAACACATTTTGGTAGCTTTTTTCTTTTGGTTCAGAAGTATTTTAAACTCACTCAATAACTTTCAGTGGTCATCTAATTTAGCAATTAGTATGTCTGAGTAAATTCAACGGAAGATTGCTTTCTGGAGTGTGTGGTGATGCACTGACTTCACTGTAAAACATTTCATTAAAAAAATCAATTGTCAGCATACAACCATTTCAATTAGTGTACAATCAACTGGAAATGAAAGTTTAAGAACTCTTTGAAAGTAATGCAATTGAGGTTGGCCATTGGTAATTTCTTTTTTATTATTTGAAGAATATATCATTGTTTTATGTTGGATAATAATTTGACTCTATATTTACTCTGATGCTGCTGATCTTACATGTTATCATTATCCATTAAGACTAGCTCCATTTATCTGCAAGATTTTCTGTTTGTAAATGTTGAAAAAACTTTGAAAATTAGAACTTTTACATTTTTTATTTAGGTCATTAGAACAGACTATAGCCGTTTATAGGCCAATAGCTTTATACATTTCTGCTTACAGTAATTCAAAATATGGTTTATTTCATAAAATAAGATTCTCAATTATAACAAGCTCCCACTAAATTCAGATTTATTTTTATAAACTGAAGTCCCTGAGACTTAAATTCTTTTAGAAATTATAAAATCTAAAAGACAAATGTGCATCATTATATTATAAACAACTAAACTAGGTGAGAAATATAATGCTTTTGACAATTACTAAACATAATTATTCACTCAGTAACTTCAAAAAAACAAAACAATTTTTTTCTTCTCAGTAAAACATGCTGTCACTATATAGCAGTGTAGTTACTTATAGTTGCCATCTCCAATTCCTCTCTTAGACACATTGTACAACATACTGCTGTGGGGTTTATATACCCATTACTCTTTTGAAATACTCTTGCAAAATTTACTAGTTATCATTTGTGGCAGAATCCAATAGACAATTAGCGATCTGTTGGTAGACTGATACTGTCAATATCCATTTAAAACCATTTAATTAATTACCGTACTATTATAGAAGTATAGTCTTTTGGATTTTTGGTAAAATGTGGAAATTTGGTCACATGTGCATCTCTTCTCTTTTCTAAAACCCCTCTAAACTAGAAATAAGTGAACATAAGCATATCATCTACTAAGTAAAAAGGAAAGCCAAATATATTTTTTTAAATATTCAAAGCATATAAAGAAGTGGATATTGACATGAATAGCAGAAGTTGCAACGTAAATATATGCAGAGAGATTCGCTTATAAGAAGTGAGGCAATTCATCTAACAACATTTGGGGTACATGAGCGTACAAGGAGGACAGAGATAGAGTGCAGAACAAAATGCATGTGTATTGTTTAATTACTCAGGTCAATACTGCACCCCAGTTGATTATTCTCCTCATTCTCCCTTAGAGTTTGGATGTGTAACTTTTGGACAAAAATGTACCAGGAAGGTTCCTGGCTCATAACTGTAGCCAGAATAGAGAACAGAAAACCAAAGAAGGAAATGGAAACTAATTGAAAATTCACACATTGACCTGCCTGTTTCAGAATGCTGGCATATAAGTACACACTGCACATGCAGAAAATTAGGTGACCCTGCTTTGGAGCAACTGATCAATTCCTTATCCGCATACAATAATTTCTACCTAGCCTTTTATGTTTAGTATCAATGGATAATTAACGATCACTGCACATTTCAGGAAAATCTGAAAACTGTAAAAGCAAAATGAAAAACCAAAAAAAAGTCTGAACAAACGTAGACAACACAGTATAGAAGAAAATACCCCAAAGCTGCATGAACAACCTCAAAAAAAAAAAAATGACAGAGCAGATTGCATTCTTAAAGCAATAAAAATTGCTTGTAAAGGATCAAAAAGACATTTTTAAAGCTCCAGAAAATTAAAAATACATAAAAATTAAAAGTTCAATAGAAGTATTTGAAGGTAAAGTCAAGGAATTATTACAGAAATAGTAACAAAGGAGAAGGTAATAGGAAGTAAAATGATTAGACATCAAAATTTCACTTTAGGGTATCCAAATAATAAGAATTTCAGAGAACAGAAATAAACTAATAAAGACAATGAATTTATCAAATAAAAAGTATGCCAATTATTTTCAGAAAATAAGAGTCATAACTCCATATTGAACCCACCAAGTAACCATCAGAATGAATGAAAACACACATGTGTGCACACACACAGACAAACCCACATGAGTAAGAAAATTATTGTGAAATTTCTGAATATTGGTGATGAAGGGGAGCTATTAAAATCTTCCATAGAAAGAAACCAAAAAATAAAATAAAATAAAATAAAAAGGTTTCATACAAATAATGGGGATCAGATTTGTAGCTGTATCTCAGTTACAATGCTTAAGCAATGCCTTCAAATTATGAGGCAACTGATTTCTGATCTGAAATTCTATACCTAGCTAAATTACCAACAATCAGTGTGAAGGGGGATTAAAGAGATTTTCAAATAGGTAAGGATATACAAATTTATCTTTTGTAAACCTTTTATATAAAGCTGCTGACAAAAGGAATAACCAAGAAATAAGAAGACATGGGATCCAGGAATCATGGTACTGAATACATAAGAATGGTAGAAAGGATGACTATTTGTGAGAGGAAATTTTCTAAGCCCAAAAGAAAAAAAAAATCAATAACTTAAAGTAAAATGTTTGAATGTGTGGAAAAGATATTGCTAAGCATTTGGCAGATCTGCTAGAGCATTCGAGAAAAAATGACATCGATACATAGACAGATGTGACAGTTATAAGGAAAACTATGCAAATTGATAGATATGGTAATTATAAATTACAAGATATCAAAAAGGTCTACATGAAAAGAAATATAATCATAATGCATTATTACCCTGAAGATGAATATTGTTTTTGTAGGCACAATTATCAGTTTCTAAAACTCTAATAGTTGGATAGGAAAAAGGAATGTGGAGACTTTGTGGTGTAATAGAAAATTATTCAACATTGACAAGAATTGATGAATCTAGAAACAGAAAAGCTGTCTATTAAATGCAAATTATTTAGACATGTAAGATCAATGCCAGAATGATTAATCAGGTTAATCATGACTGCCTCCAGGACCAGGAAACATGGTGTACAAAGAGCTCGGGCATAGGAATGTTATTTTCTTAAATACAAACCTTTGATACTACCGGATTATTTACTATGTATATTTATTACTTTGATAAATATAAACATAATTTTTAAAACTAAAGGCAAAATCTGATTCACGATTTATATGGACTTGCATAACCTAGTTTTCTGTCTCTCCAGCCTCATCTGCTAATTCCCCTTGCTGCACAAATGCGGTTTGTACTCTCCCCACACAAATATGCATCACTCTCTCAGTTCTTCAATATTCCAGACTCTTTCTTAATTTCTGGGTCTTCCATTTTGTCTTTTTAAAAGAAAAATTCTTATTTTTACTTGGAAAACACCTATTATATCTTTCTTTTTCTGTGGCTCTTAATCATTTATTGTGTCTCAGGTTGTCCCAATAAAGAACATGTGTACTCCTTTGTTCTCTTTGGCATTCTGTAACTGACTTAAGCACATCTCCAGAGAAGAAAACTCAAGGCATTGAAATGCCAGGGTATTGGATGATACCTGCGTAGACTATATTACTCTGCACCCATTTCTTATATCCAAATATCTAGATTATTTTACTATTCTTACTTATTTCTGATTCTAAAATTTGTCTTCCCTGATTTTAGTATATTGAGCCATATGTCACACACTTGGCTAAATTTTCAGTCTGAAGTTGGCTGATCTTTTTACTCTGACTAAATGCTCAAGAAACTCCTCCTCTAGCTTTTTCTGAGTGTTAACTCAAGTTTATAGTTCTGCCACCGTCCATTAAATTCTGTGTTCCTAGGGTAAGAGTAGTTCATAAGGCTCCCCATTCAAACAAGACAGTTTTTCAACTGTCATCTATGATTTTCTGGACCACTTGCAGTCCTCTCTGGGCAACTGTCACAACTTGACTCCAGTTACTTTAAGGTTTGGTATGGGGAAAAAAAAAAAAAAAACCTCTCTAATGATCTTTTGTAGTATTCACACTCTTTTGCCATACATAGTTTTGAGTGGCTCATGCATATTCTCAGCTTTCTGCAGGTGTATTACGAGTCTATAATGCTTTGCAGACTCAATAAATGTACTCTGTAATTACTGGAATGTCAATTTATGAAGGTGCTTTGAAGATGTAATTCGTCAGAGCAGAGCAGTTCCTGGATATATTTCTTGCAGTTCAGCAGCACTTAACCAGATGGCCCCCTATAGTTTTGAAGCAGTTAATGCACCTTGAAAGTAGGCTGACTTATGAGAGGAATACGGCCGCCGGGGATCACAAGAAAAGTTTCTTAGGCGTGGAATGTTTCACGGAGCGAAATAAATACTATATAAAATTTCATTAAAAGCTAAACTAAGTATTTTAAAATGTGCATTATAATAACCATATGAAATGTGATAAGTCTTATGAATATGTTTTTAATTTATTATGTGTTTCACATTGATATGATGAAAACTTAATCTGTTTCATTAGAAGTAAAACAAATCGTGAGTTTTATAGTAATGAGTTTGAATAGGCATTTGTGTACCTATCTACAAGGCAGGTCAGTTACTGTTTCTGAAAATGATCATTTTGAAATTTTATTTCTGGAAATGTATTATCAAACCTGGCCTGAAACTCATTAAACAGATGGTAAAATCTAATTTAACTTCCTTTAATACTCCTTTTCTTTTAATCTTACAAAAGGAAATGAGCTTGTCAGCTTTTAATTATATGAAAGTCTAATTTTAATTTATAAGATATATATAACAAAACAAGATAGTTGCTAAATTCACTCTATCCTACTAAACTCTCTATTGTATATATTCATTTTTAATTTAATAAGAAAATCTTTTCAAAATTTTTGTAAAAGAATTACATCATCTGAGAAGATGGTTAAAATTTTAGAAAATAAATATAATCTTAAGTCACTTAATAGGTCTTGAAATGAAGACCTTATAAAAACTCTTATACATAAGAGTTTTTAAAATATTTAATTTGCACCCCCTACATGTTGTATACAGAGTATACATTTTATAATTTCTATCTTAAAAATAAGTGAAATATACCTCAAATATATTAAAACAAGTTATTCATATTTAATTCTCATTTAAGTAACTCTATTGTTTTTTTTTTATTGGTGAGAACTAAATAGCAAAATTATTACATGTCATCAAGTGCCTTACTAGAATAGTAATTTCAAGGTCTGGTTCACAAACATGCTCATAGTAGTAGATTTTGTCATGTTTCTGTGTTAATTCAATCAAAGATAATATTTTACCTATTAAAAATCTTTATCTGAAATTTTCAAATTTGCCTCTAAATCTATAAATAAATTTCTTGGATTTGCAACAAGAGAAGAATTTCAAGTTATTGTCTATTTAAAACAAACTTTTATGTATAATGCCATTATAATATCTTTGACTACAATCTCCATTTGTCATAGGACATAAAAATAACCACTATATACTTATTGAATAAATGGATGGAATTCATAATTACTTTGATCACTGGATTTAAAATTTAAATGGAGCAAGAAAGTAAATCTTAATTATTGTATACTAAGAGGAACAATTTAAAATTATTCTGAAAAAAACGAAATTATTCTGATGACAAATAATATGCTTTAATCTTGGATAATAATTTTAAAATTCTTATATGTTTCATTCATTTGTCCATCCATTAATTTATTGAACTTTGATTTATGACCTACTAAATACCAGCATTGTGATAAATAAAGGGAATACAAAAATGATCAAATGAGGGCATTGATGAGAGAGATTATATTCTAGAAACAAAGCCTATTTTAGTTATGAACTAGTCTACTTTTGAGGTAGGTGGTGAGGAAGGGCTGCAAATAATCTCTTTAGTTTATTCAGCAAATACTATTGAGGTTCTATGATGAATCAGGAGCTCCCCTAAGTATTGGGCACACAAATTTGAATAAGACTATACCAGCTTGCAACAAACAAACAAAAAAATATTCCTATAATAAACAAGCAAAGGAGTACTTCACTTTGTAGGTTTTATAGTTTATAGTAAAATTTCTAATATAGCCTCAGAGAATTAGCCACAATTGTGGGAGCCTAGAAGACATTCTGTTGAGATTGAATATAAAATAAACTAGCAGAGATTATTTAATGAAATATTGTGATATCATTTACTTCAATTAGAATGTAATAATAATTAGTTTTAAAAGATATTTTGATTTGCACACTGTAGACTGAAAAACAGAAATGTTGAACAATGACACCTTTGTAGTAGTCAACTATTGCCACTATGATTTGCATAAAAAAATCAATGCAAAACTTAGTGGAATATATCAGTAAACATGATTTTTTTCTTATTCATAGACCTGTGGGCAGCTGCAATTCAGCTAATCTAGGCAGGGTTTAGCTAGCATTGGCTTAAAGCTGCAGGTCATGTCCTGATTTGTTGCACATGTGTTATCATCCTCACCGTAATACCTGAAGCATGTTATTGTTAGGGCAAAAGTCAGGAGTGTAAGCCCACCTGCGCAAAAACATGCCTAGCTTCTGCTGCGTTAAATCCTCTAAGATACCTCTTTGGCCAAAGCAAAGTCACACAGCAAGGACCAAAGTCAGCAAGCAGGAATTATATCCCTCCCTCAGAGATGGAGAAAGGCGAGAGAGTAAACCATTGCTGGAATATGATCTAATCTACCAAAATCTTCTTGAAGATTTTAATGCAATGAAGTCAGCCTTGTTTTTGCTTGTTTGAATATGGCTTTGTATGGACACGGTAGAGTACAAAGGTACTATTTGAACTCTTCTTCCATGTTAAAAAATTTTTCTTGTATTTTCCACCATGACTATATTTTTTATGATCCATCTTTGTGTACAAATCTGAGAACTTTATACTTAGAACATATTAAGTAGGAACAACACAACTAATTAAATCCTCATGTAAGAAATATTTCTCAATATTTTTAATTCTTGTGGTGGTGTCAGTGTTTTCATAGGAAAATACTTGGAGTCATAGAAGCTATTACTAAGTCAGATACAGACTTATTTTAATGAATTATAAGAATCAGACTAAATTGCCAACAGAAATTACATTTGAAATACTTACTAGTCTGGGCTAAAATGAGATTGGATTTTTGTGTTGAACATTTAGACTCTAAATATTTTTGCTAAGATTGGTTTATTAAAATGTAATTATAATATCATCAGCAAGAAAAACGTGCTATAATTAAATGATCATTTCTTGAAGTCTTATTATCCTGGATTTCTCAATTCATTGTAGAAGATAATATTTCTTTGTAAATACAGTTTATTATCAGTAGTTTGCTTTTCTGGGAATGCTAGAAAATTTAGAATCCTGCATTAACATTTAATAACAATATGCTATCCTAATGTTGATGCGTAACATTTATCTACAAAACATGCAACAAGACAGAAATATAGGATAATAGAACATTTCCACCTTATAGCAATTATTAGTAGCCTCAATATTTTTTTAGCTTTAGAAAAATATAGATTTTAGAAATAGGCTAATTCCGATTTCAATCTAGAAAGACCTACTTCTATACTGAGATTTTGTTTACAGAATGCTAGAGTTTTCAAACGTAATGTATTTTTTTTTTTAGTTTCTTAATAGTCTATACTTAGAATTTGTTCAAACAAACAGCCTGTTAAAATTAATAGTGTAGAGAAACTAGTGTAAGCATCACAGACTCTCTTCTCCCAATCTATGAAATTTATCACTGGGATGGGAGATAGAAATGGAGCCCATGGGAAAGTGGATTCTTTGCTAATAATTATTTCTCTTCCTTTAAAAAGATTCTTTAATAGATGAGAATATGGAAGTGTTTCAGAAAATATTTTTGAGGTATCTAAAGCAAATACTATGTGTATGTAAATCAATAAATAGATCCATGTAAGTAAAATAAACACAGGGCAACTGATTTTGCATGTCAGTGTACACACATACACATATCCTTGTATTCTCTATCTGTTCTCAATGAGCTATTAAACTGAATGATCATTCAACTGAGCTTAACTTGATAAATGCATAGTCTGAACAAGAGCAATATAAAAAAGCTCAGTTGCTCCCACTGCTTCCCATCATGCATCAGCCACTCTCTTCCCTACTATGCCCTCTGCCAGACTGGTTTCCAAATGTCTGTTCCACATGGAGATGCTAGTTGATATTTTTGTAAACGGCTCTAATGTGCATTCACTCTGCCTGCTTTTTTATTCATTTATTGTTCATATGATGGGCTCCATGGGATAAAGTACAAGGAATTATATGGAATATCTCTGTATGAATCCATATAGTAAAGAAAGAAAAATTGTGTTTAGAGTGTGATCAGTTTGATAGAGTGTCCTTCCATTAACTGTGAATTGTTTCAGTATAGGAGATCAGAGTAGAAAGTCCTAAAAGTTTGTTCATTTCTTTGTTTGTTTGTTTGTTTTGGCAGCCAACAATTGGTCATATTGCACGTTTTCAGTGTTACAAAAGAGTCTTATAGTGGTAAAAATGAGGAACAGGAAAAGATTGTTAATTGTGCTCAGGGCTTTAAAATGAAGGCAGAGCAAGTATTCTAGAAGTTGACAATATCAGGAAGGCTACCTCTAGAAGCAGGCACCCAAGGGACTCCAGAAATCTCTGAGCCTACAACCACGGACTTTCAGGAATATACACACCTTGTTCTCCTATATTGAAACACCATGCATGATCACAACAATACCAAAAATCAATTTTAAAAACAGTAAACATAAGGTAGACTAAAAGACTATAGCTAAGGCCTGCCTGAGATGTGAGGAGCAAAGAAGAAAGATGTAATGAGGAAGAATAGCAAAAGATAACATGAAAGAAAAGGGGCATAATGCTAACTGATTTTAAAAAATTTTTACTCCAAAGAAACAACAATATTTCACAGATTGTCTTCTCAACACCAATCTCACAAATGTAAACATTTTTTCGAAATGTTTCCTCTTTCTTAATCCTTTTCCTTGACAGTGAAGGCCACAGTAGGACAGCTGAATTCAATTTCCATTAAAACCACCCTCTTAGTTCTATTCTGAAGGGTTCAGAAGTCTTTCCTGAACTGAGCAAGCTTCAGATTTCCTTCTCATTGCTTTGGCAATCTGGGTTTAGATCTAGCTCTCTGCAGTCTCTATGTAAGCACCTTGCTTTTTTTTATTAGTGAACTGCATGTACTATTGTTTTAGTATTACTGAAGCAATAAGTAACTTGAAATGCTACTCTTAAATAACTATGGGATTTATTCATTTGTGTAAATATTTCTAAAACATTCATAAGAACTTAAGGATTTCAAGTCAAATGGTTCCTAAAGTAGAAAAAACACCCACAGACTTATGCATATGCATATGACTTTTAAGAAACAGAAATGTGTCATTTGCTTTTAAACTCAGTATTTTTTTGTGTGTCCTTTAGGGTTTTTCCTGGGTTTTCCTGCTATATTATAGAGAATCTATCAACCATGATCTTAAATTTCTTCTTTTGAAGATTTCAAAAATCAAAATTGGCATTGATTCACCAATTCATTTTTTTTCTTTTTATTGAATGAGTGTGCATAGATTACCTCTATCTTAATTTTCAACATAAACTTTCAGCAGAATCTTTCATGTGTCATCACCATGTAAGCAGATGTGATTTTTATTCTTTTTCCATTTCATTGAACAGTTACCTAGTTTGAAATTTTTCACTTGATTTAATTTAACTTTTTTCGATAGCAGATACATCTGTTGCTACCTGGATCTGGTTATCATTTTAATGGGTTGCCTAGAAGCTGTAACCACAATAGTGGTATATTTTCCTGCTGTTCCTTTATTCTTTGTTTCATGTCTATCTATTTTCAAAAAATTGAACTGATATATCATTATGGATTTTTTTTTTGCGTCTCCAAGATTTTCTTCTATTTTTATTTGTGCCTTGGGAAACATTTTATGATTAATTGATCCAAAAAAATCACAGCACTTTCAGAAATTTTTCAATGTTTCCCAAATGCACATTGATATAGATTATTTTATAGTTACTCTGAAATGATCTTTGGAGCAGTATATCTTGTTATGTAAGGACAACTCCCAAATGTAATTTAAAAGTGATAATCTAGCCTTCGATGGCCTATAATTAATGCACACTTATCATTCTAATTTGTATGCAAATTTAAGAAGACCATGGATTCAGGATTGGCTACATAATTTTCAGGGCCCAGTACAAAATGAAAAGGTAGAACCCCTGTTCAAATGTTACAGAGAATATCAAGATGATCATATTAGTCCCTTCTAAGCAGGTAAAATGTCCATGAAGCCCACCGTGTGTTTTTTGTTTTCTCTTATTTCAGTCTTACTGCTTGGTTTGAAAGAAAATATTTAAATTGAAAAAAATAACACTAAAGAACATCTTTATCAGAATGTTTTAAAAGTTATAGAATATTAGATAGAAATGAAAGGGATAAAGAAAAATCACATATCCAACCTCAAATATAAAGCACGGAATTGGAATTCTTACATAAATTCCATTATAGAACTTAATATTTTAGTGATATTCCCACTTTTAAACTTAATTAATTACCCTCTTACAATTTGGCATTCTTCATTAAAAAGAATGATCTCAATATTGATTAATAGGCTACATAATGAAACATGTTTACTAGTTCCATGACCTAAAATCGTGTAAACCATGACTCTTAATTTTTTTTTCTTAAAAACTTCTAAACAATATATCTGCTAGCATAAACTGGTGCAATTCATATGTGAAACCTGTAGAAGTTTAATTGCACATAGTCTTTTTGTCTTTATTGCCATCAAACGATTCCTTAAGTGATGCCTCATCATCCCTAATTCTTCACATTAATTTCTATCCTATTGTTTTCCATCATTCCGTTTATTAAAACTGTAACAGTTTCTTCGAAAAATCATGGGTCGCCCCACGTATGAGGTTTGAGAGGCATTTTGGCAATGGGCTCTCATAAACCTATCTCAAGTGGTAGGCAATAAAATCAATAATATTGGTATATGAATTCATAAGTTCTATAAAACTCGTGTATCATATCAAAGAGCAATTCAGTGAAAAACAGTTCTATGAAAGACAATATGGTCCAAATATATAATTTTATGATTGCTTAAACTAAGACAAATTTAAGACAAAAATAATATTGATATAATGTAGAGCATTGGATTTCTAAAATTTTCATCTGCCAAACATTTTCCATCAGCACATTTTATATTGAAGCTCAACATGAGAAAATTCTTGCTCACGCAGGGCTTCTCTGTCCACTTGAGCTCTGTAGAAATCCCACTAAGTTAGCAAACAACAAAAACAGCAGCAGCGACAAGATATTATGCCTGAATTCTCAGTGGCTTAACCAAACCAAAGTGTCTTAGTTGCTCACATAAAGGCTAATGTCAGTCAGGCTACCTTCTTCCATTAGAAGCTATGGACATATTACACATAACCTTCAGGGTACTGAAGACAGAAAAAGAGAGTTTAGGTATACAGTGGAGCTTTTTACTGCTTCAACCCTAAAATGATACATGGCACTTCAACTCACAGTCTTTTGGTCAGATATTTTCATGTGATTTCAACATAACTGGAAGCCTCTGAAATATCTTTAAGTACCTAAATATTTGCTGAGCATTAAATGTCTGTCATAGACTCTCTTTTGCTTTTTAAGATGCTCCTTTGATCTTCTCATAAGCTTTATATAGTATGTTGTAAAAACACTGACCTAACTGAAGTATCACACTATACCCCATACATATGTATTATTATGTGTCAATTAAAATAATAATAAGTGCAAAAAAAATCACTGATCTAAAAGGATGATTTCCTTATACTTCAAGCATTTCTCCCTAAACTATTATTCTCCAGTACCAAACTTTTCATAAGAATTCAGCTGCAAAGAATCTGAAGTTTTATTTTCTGAAAGACACTGAAATGGCAAAATTTCGTGTATCACCAAAACTAATGTTTAAAAGTTGGATTTCTAAGTGACCTCTGACTGAATGGACAGGCTCAGAGCACACATGGGCATGTTCAAGGTCTCATTTCTAAAAGATTTCTGTGACAGCTCTAATGAGGGAGTGAATTCAAAAAATTTCAGACCTCAAAAGCAGAGATCGTGCCTTATTCATTCACATTTAGCTATGAACTTGGTACTTGCTAGGTTTTAAATTAAGTTTGTTTGACATAAAATGAAATCTTCAGCTGCCTGTTAGATAGTTCCAAAGCAGCCCCTCAAGCTTAACACATCCAAAATTAGTCTTTTTCCTCAGAATCTTGTTCTGTCTTCAGAGTTTCCAATTTTTATTACAGATACCACCTGCCAGACAATCATTTGGGCTTAACATTTTAAAGTCTGTCTGGGTCTTCCATATTCATTACTCTCTACAGTCAATCATAATCCGAGAATCGTTGCCTCCAATGCATGTCTTTTTCTCAATTTTATTTTCTCCAATCTAATTCATGCACATAGTAGCTCTCAAGTGGACTGTTATAATGGCTTCCTAGCATGCAAACTCTCTTTTTTTCAATTGCTAGTTCTTCCAGAATTGACTTCTTAAAGTAGAACTCACACCATAGTTTTCAAAGGGTGTTCCAATGACACCAAAAGAAGGCTTTTTAATAAGTGGTATATGTAAGGAAATACAGATGGAAGAGATTTTTGGTCAATAAATTTATAAAATCTGAGTTAAACAAAGTTGAATAGGATTTGCTTTTTGCTGTTGTTGTGTTAATATCCACTAGAAATTTCTAAAAAGGCATTGCATATATAGACTTTCCCTAATCTGTTTAACAAAGAAATCTGTTTTCTTAGAAGCATTCTTTCAGAACTGCCATAGATTAAACTTTCAAGGATTCCTCATTATTAACAAAATCAAACCCAGATGTATTTTTTTTGGCTCTTCGCAACAGGTTTGAGGACATTTCTCATTTGTTCTCCTGACATTTTTCCACATGTATCTCTCGCTCAGGCCGGTTTGTGCTATTCAACTTGTGCATCTTCTACTCAGTGTCTTCATTCTTACTTTTGTTTTTACACGGAATCTTTGCAATTCAATTAATAATTTTTCTCCTTTGAAAAGCCCAGGTTGTTTTAAATCCCCTTTCTTCTCTATTGGGATTTATTGAAATTTCTGTTTTTACATATCACAGTCCAAAGTAACCTCTCTACAGAGTGTCTCTATAGAAGGATGGAAGTGCTATTTTATTTAATCATCTCATCATTTCAATGAACAAATGTTAATAAACACATTGTATAGGTTAAAAGTATTGAGACATACACAGTTAATGCCATGGGTGCAAGTTTTCTCAGCTCTTAGCTAGGGAAGATGTGATTTAAAGCCAGACATAACTATTTTCAAAACTATTTTCAAACTTTCAAAACTGTTTACAATCTATTCAACATCACTTTGTTTTTATTGCTTTTGTGGTACTTACTCTGTTCTACCATGTATCCTAATGATCTGTAGTTAAAAGTCATTCTTGTTGGAATGCTAGGTCTATAGATAGACACTATATTTCCTTAGATGTACAACTAGCATAATAATTTGTATGTCTTACTGAATACATGTTAATTTGAATTTGATCAAGTTTGTTATATTAGCTGCCCTTGTAATGTTTTATATGCTTCTATATGCTGCATAATGGTGT
>CAUYRT010061509.1:0-42317 GCA_963574885.1 Lepilemur ruficaudatus
TAAAATGCAGCATCTGTGTACACTTAACCAAGATTGCTGTTGTTGCTTTTGTTTGTTCGTTTGTTTGTTTTTATTTATTACTACCTGAACCTCCCTCCCTGTTTATTTATTTATTATTTATGTATTTATTTTTGAGACAGATTCTCACTCTGTTGCCTGGGCTAGAGTGCCGTGGCGTCAGCCTAGCTCACAGCAACCTCAGACTCCTGGGCTAAAGCGATCCTTCTGCCTCAGGCTCCCAGGTAGCTGGGACTACAGGCATGTGCCACCATGCCTGGCTAATTTTTTTATATATATATATTTTTTTAGTTGGCTAATTAATTTCTTTCTATTTTTTTTTTAGTAGAGACGGGGTCTCGCTCTTGCTCAGGCTGGTTTCAAACTCCTGACCTTGAGCGATCCTCCCACCTCAGCCTCCCAGAGTGCTAGGATTACACGCGTGAGCCACCACACCCAGCCAAGGTTTTGTCTCTTCTTTTACTTTCCTCTTAGAGTTATTTATAACAGCAGCCATTTATTGAGTACCTATTATGTGCCAGGTACCGTGCTAAGAAGTGTTAACCAATTGAATGCCTCCTGTAATCCTCCATGATAGGTAGGGTTCTTAGCCCCATTTTAGAGATGAGGAAACTAAAGTTCAGAAAGGCTAAACCCAAGTATTTAACAACCGTTTATTGAGCTGCTACTCTATGCCCAGCTCTGATGTGGACCAGGGATATAGAATAGAGCGAGACCCATCTGTGGGAATTGGGGGCCACCTCCAGAGCCTTCTTTCCTGCCCTGTCTGAGCCCCAACAGTTTGTACTCTGACTCTGAACATGACCAACGTGTATGCCCCTCCTGTTGGTAAGGGTGGCCTGTGTGTCACAGAGCACTTCGCCCTCCATGCATCCAGGTCATGATGGTCAGGAGAGTCACTGGGGGGGGCGGCCCTGAAATGGATCGGATATAATCATGCCATTTTTTTTCTCAATAGGGGGAACCTGCTTATCTCTGATTTCTGGAGTTTGGCCCTAGGTGGGTACCGCGGTGAGGGGGAGGAGGGCCTGGATGTGGGCAAAGGGAAGAAGTAGTCCTCCTTTGAGGACATTTTGCATCAGAGTGGTGTACATGCTGGGTTCTAATTCTGACTTCTCCCCTTACAGCTCTGTGTCTCTCGGCATTTAACTACCCCTGACCTTCAGTTTCTTTGTCCGTGAAAAAGGACTGATAATGTACATGTCCTGTAGTTTTGAGAATTAAATGAGGCTGTTTAGTTAAGTCCTTAGAACAGTCTAAGTCTATGCCTGCTGCATAGAAGGCAATAAATGTTAGCTGTCATTATTGCTGAAATTTGTATTGATCCTGCTTTTCCTCGATATTACAATGTAGACTTTTTTCCCCATATAATTATAATCTCTTCCTAAACAGTGTGGCAAAATAATATTTATGTATGAAGTAGACATTACCATAGTTATTTTTATTCAGGGACATTTACATTTTTCCTTTGTTTTTTAGTTATTTTTATATATAACTTTTACAATGAGCAACTTTTTGCATAAAGCGTTTACCAAATTTAGAATGACCTTCTCAGGATATAGTCCAGGAATGGAATTGTTAAGTCAAAGATGGTGATCAACTTGCTATCCATTGTCAAGTTGTCCTCCAAAAATCTTTTACCAATTATTTTATCAGCAAGGACTTAAAGAGCTAGTTTTTCATGCAACCTTTCCTAGCCTGGGAGCTTATTTAAAGATATCCTTCCTGGTTTGATATGTGAAAATTGGCATCTAATTGTTGGACTGTATGTTTTTTTGTTTTGCCTACAGATTTGTTCAACTAAATTCAATACCAGAGTAATAAAAGGAGAGACAAGGGAACCTTCCTCTATATGAAAACATTTTTTTTTTTTTTGAGACAGGGTCTTGCTCTGTTGCCCAGGCTAGAGTGCCGTGGCATCAGCCTAGCTCACAGCAACCTCAAACTCCTGGGCTCAAGCGATCCTCCTGTCTCAGCCTCCTGATTAGGTGGGACTACAGGCATGCGCCACCATGCCCAGCTAATTTTTTCTGTATATTTTTAATTGGCCAATTAATTTCTTTGTATTTTTAGTAGAGATGGGGTCTCACTCTTGCTCAGGCTGGTTTCAAACTCCTGACCCTGAGCGATCCACCCGCCTCGGCCTCCCAGAGTGCTGGGATTACAGGCGTGAGCCACCACGCCTGGCCTATATGAAAAGATTTAAACAGAGTATTCTTCATTAGGTTCTTCAAGTGCCCAGCCTATCTTTTTTTCTTTGAGCTTTTTACACATTAAATACTCATACTCCTAGCCATTTATAGTGTGATTTTTGAGAGTTATGCTCCTCTCTTCTTTGTTATCATTAAAAAAGTAGGCATTTCAGAGCATAGTCTACATTTCTTAGGCGCCTCTGTTAAATTAGAATTAGTTCACATTAGAGTTTTAGATGCACACCGTGCCCATGAATGAAGCCTCTTTTTTGTTTGAAACAGCATCTTGGGTTTGGGGCCCTGGGAGTCCAGGGGCGGGGACAGCCTGTGGACATTGCTGCACATCCCAGGCATGTTTGAGAGTGAGGCCAGTGGCTTTTCTCCCCGAAGAGCTGGAACCTTTACTGCCCTGCTCCCTTTCTCCCTGGGTCTGTAGACTTCTTTTGTGGGTGACTTGGTTCCCGGGGTCAGAGCACAGCTTCTGACTGCATTTGGGGGCCGGCTCTTTCAGACGCCATCCACAGATGTCTTACAAAACATCTGGAACAATTGAAGTGCCCCGTCGGGACTCTTTCCGATGCCCTTGGAAACCTGTACCTCGACTCGCCAGATGAGTTGGACGTGGCCCCTGGCTCCATCCCAGGAGAGAGCCTGGTCACAAGACCCTGCCACCTGAAGTGCGTCTGCTACGGCATTGGGAACTTTGCCACCTGCGTCATAGCTAGAAACCAGCTAACATTTTTGCTTCTCTTCTTGGAAAAGTGCCGGGTAAGTTTTTAGTCTCGTCTTTATTTCTCCCTCCCCTGGTCTTGCACACAGATGTTTGGGTTGAAATAAATAACTCATCCTTCCGTCTTAGATTCCCAGAAGTCGCTGCTGGGTGTATGACCCTCTGTTCAGCCAACTTGAAATTGCCGTTCTTAACACCCTGGGTGTGGCTGTTCTCAGCGAGAATGAAGTAAGTGGTTTCAGAAAGTGGGGTGGGGCAAGCTGTATGAATCCTGACCCCGCTGACCCCGGCCCCTGCCCATGGCCACCAGTTTTCTATGCGGTGGCGGTCGTTCCTCTCCTCTGCTTACTTTCCCAGTACCCGTAATGCGTGCCCAGCTGATCCACCACCCACATTTTGGTTTGTGTTGTGCCCAGAGAAACTTAAATCACACAAATAGCATGAACCAGAACATGTTAGGTTTGCAAAAGTCTTGTGAGAATTCTTTGTCCAGAAGTTATGCTAAGTTGATAATTGCTCTTGCTACTGAAAAATAAAGAAGGCCAGGCGCAGTTGCTCACGCCTGTAATCCCAGCAGTTTGGGAGGTTGAGGTGGGAGGATCACTTGAGGATGGGAGTTCAAGACCAGCCTGGGCAACATAGCAAGACCCTGTCTGTCTCTTTAAAAAAAAGGGGGGGAGGGAGAGAAGGAAAGAAAGGAAAGGAAGGAGGGAGGGAGGGAGGTAAAGGAAAGGAAAGGAAGAAAGAAAGGAAGGAAGGAAAGAAGGGAGGGAGGGGAAGAAAGAGGCTTGGTGGCACATTCCTATAGTCTTAGCTACTTGGAAGGCTGAGCCAGGATCGCTTGAGCCCAGTAGTTTGAGGTGCTGTGAGCTATGATTGCGTCACTGCACTGCAGCCCAGGTACATAGCAAGACCCTGTATCTTAAAGATGACACAGTCTGGGTCCCTCAAATGAGGTCTGTCTATTGGAATTTACCCTGTCCCAGGGGAGGTAATAAAAGGGAGCAGAAAATCTCCCCTCGTTGATGTGGTAGCCCAGTTGTACCCACAGCACTGGCTGTGAGTGGTGGATTAATATCCTGCCTATCCCTGCAATCCCCCCTCCCCCGGCCCCCTCAAATTGGCTGTGATTTGACATTCTGAGACTGCTGGAAAAAGAAATTTCATTTCTCAAGCACAGGGCTGAAGCCAGTATGAGCAAATACCTCTGAGTTTAGTTTTGCATTGTTTGGGGGATTATACAATAATCATTTGATTCCTGTGCCCTGAAACTGCCACCTCGTTACTTATGTAATATGAAAATTAGCGCAATCCAGGGAAGTCATTGCCCGGTATTAGCAAGGTCCTAAAACGCTGTTGTTCAATTCAGATGACTTTCCTGGGCACTTGCTCTGTGCTAGGCAGGGAGCTTTGGGGAGGCCAAGATAAATGGGAGCCAGTCCCTGCGATGAAGGAGCCCATGGTCCCATCAGAGCACGTGGCCTGTGAACAGGAAATGGTAAGTAGAGAGTGCAGAGGCCACAGAGAGAGGAAGGGGCCAGGCAGCAAAGGGCCTCATGTTCCTTGCCAAGGAGTTTGACCACAGAGCAGTGGTTCTCAAAAGGGGGTGATTGTGCCCCCCCCAGGGGACATCTGAAGAGGACTCAGTTATGGTGGGGGTCTGCAGACAGTGACACAAGTGTGGAGGGTCACCGAACACAGCACATGAGGGACAGTAACCAACGCCGTCCCTCCTGTCTTTGCTGTCATGAACCCGAGAAGCCCCATCACCAGTCCAGAGCTTTGTGTGTTCATGGGATCCACATTTGTTAAGTAAACATGAGTTCTTTCTGGACAGCAGGATTTCCTGACTCTTTTTTTTTTTTTTTTGAGAAGGTCTCACTCTGTTGTCTGGGCTAGAGTGCCGTGGCGTCAGCCTAGCTCACAGCAACCTCAAACTCCTGAGCTCAAGCGATCCTCCTGCCTCAGCCTCCCGAGTAGCTGGGACTACAGGCATGCGCCACCTTTCCCAGCTAATTTTTTCTATATATTCTTAGTTAGCCAATTAATTTCTTTCTATTTTTAGTAGAGACAGGGTCTTGCTCTTGCTCAGGCTGGTTTCGAACTCCTGACCTTGAGCGATCCGCCCGCCTCGGCCTCCCAGAGTGCTAGGATTGCAGGCCTGAGCCACCGCGCCCAGCCGGAATGTGGGGTGTTGACATGTGTGGTGCTGTGTCCCCAGGAAGGGAAGCGGAGCGTTGGTGGGGAGCCCACCATCTTTTACATGCCGCACTGTGGGACGGCCTTGTACAACAACCTTTTATGGAGGAACTGGTCAGCAGATGCCCTTTCCCAGATGGTCATCATCGGGAACAGTTTCAGAGGACTGGAGGAAAGGTAAGCCTGAGAACACTGAGGTCCCGGCAGGCCCTGGGGTGGGGCCCAACCTCAGATGGAGCCACAGGCACGAATGGTTTCCACAATGGTTCTGTACTGGGAAACGCTGTTCCCTGGGCCGCTGGACGAAGGGCTAAAGCCAGGAGATGTCAGAACCCCGAGTGAAGCTATGAAGCAAGTTAAGGAGTCTTTCTGCCAATAATCCCTCCTTTCCCTTACGATAGACATGCTTCTGAAAAACAGGAAACCATGTGATTTCTGTCCCACACCCTCCTCGTGTTTCAGTGCTTAAGTATCTGCTCTGTCATTTCTCCCTCTTGATGAAATGGGCACCATTATTGGGGTATTCACATTTTCTACTAGTTAACCTGTTCCATATCCTAAGCTTTTTTCCCTGAATTCTTACTCTCCTTAAATAATCTTGCCTTTCTGTGTGTCTTAAGTTGAATAAAACCATTCTCATACCTCCTAATCATTTTTATTTCTAGATTGTTGGCAAGAATTCTGCAGAAAAATTATCCCTACGTTGCAAAGGTATCTGTTTGAATAAAGGGGCTGGGATAGAAGAGGGTGTGAAATACGATTTCTCCTCCACTGTGAGGAATGCTACCGTCACCAAAAACTCATAGCAGGAAGCTCATAGGGCCTCACTGAAGACAGTGGCGTTAACACTGTGCTGTCCGTGGGCTCTCTCTATGGGTCTCTGTTCCCGAAAGCTGTGACATTTTAGTGCATTTTTTAGTTTTCTCCTAATTTCCTTTATTCTCAGCATCATAGTCCATCATATCCACTGTCCTTGGGGCTTCCAATTCATTGCACTAAAGTGTTTAGATCAAAATATCCTTTTTTTTTAAAAGGATAATAGGGGTGCCAAGTAAAGTGGGAATTTAAGCCAGAAGAGTGGGGCTCACTGTGGCTATCAAGCTCTTACATTGGAATTTTTCTGCTCAGATCTTAAAGGGGCTGGAGGAGCTCGAGTTTCCTCAGACTTCACAGTTCATGGACGTATTTAACGACACCTCCATCCACTGGTTCCCCGTACAAAAACTAGAACAGTTCTCCCCGGATATTTGGGCATCTCGGGAAGAACCAGATTATCAGGACTGTGAGGACCTTGAAATCATCAGGAACGAGAAGAGGACAGAGGCTGACTGGAGCCTGCCGTAATGCATCCGGTGTTGGCTGAGGCAGAAGCTGCCACCAGAGACTAAAGGGAAACTGCCATGACGGGGCTGCAGAGAGCGCCTTTGCAGTGGGCCAGATTTCAGAGATCAGAGCAGGAAATTAATCAACTTGGCTGTCCTGCCTCAAGGACGACACTCGTGGAAGGACTCGGTGTAAGGATTTATGCGCCAAGCAGCATCGTGTTTTACAGCCTGCCCTAGCGACCTGGCCGCATGTGGCGCCCGCCTCTCCTGAACAGAGCAGTCACGCTTTCGAAGATGGCTTAAAATACCGTTTATTCGTAACCCGTCCCTCTCGGGTGTGAGTCTTGGCCTGCCCCTGACCCGCCGGCTACTTGGCCATGTCGATGAGGCTCTGCAGGGAGGTGGGCACCCAGGTCTTCTCGCCCTGCACGAACACCACTCCCCGGTCAATGTAGATGACGATGCGGCCGAAGGTGTACAGCTGCTTGCCCTCGTGCCGCTTCCCAATGACGGGCATGAAGACGATGTTGTGCTCCTCGGCCTTGGTCTCAATGAGGTCCTTGAAGTTCATGGGCACGGAGCTGGCGGCCGCCCCGATGCCCCTCTGGGCCATGTTCTCGGCCTCCCGTCGCTCCTGCATGGCCTCGTACTGGAAGTCCTTCCTGTGCTCCGTGTGCGTGAGGTAGGCGATGTTCTCCCGCGCGCCTGGCTGCATGTAGGCACCTGAGAGACACGGGGCAGGGCAGTGAGGAGCGGCGCGCCCAGAGGTGTGGAAGGTGACACTGCGACTGGGCCCGGGTCTGGGTGTGCCACAGTGCCCCAGGACTCGCCGCAGGGCAGCTCCACCTCACAGGCACAACTTGGGGGCAAGTTTGGAGAAATGGCCATCATACGTGAAAAACTGGTCTGAAGAAGACTTGTGGCTAATATCTGGTAACCAGAGAGATTATTAAATATTCAACAGAAAATGGAGTATCTGCAAGGGATTGATCGTTTCAGAGCTAGAAAACGCGACAGTCGTTAGCCACTCACTGTTCTGTTCCCGCCTTGCTCTGTAGTTTCCGATCCACACTGCCCAAAAGGCAGCTTTTAGGACCTTGAAAAACACGTGGCCCTCACTGGTCATATTTTAACTTAACCCGTACAGGCCCCCTACCCTGGAAGAATTTAAAACGTATTTGGGGAGCTGAAACCTAGATAGACATCTAAAGGATAACACAGGACCATAAATGCCAGATGCTAATTGAGGGGTACACAGGAACAGTTCTGGGAACATGCGGCCAGGGGTGGCTAGGGAGGAGTTTCTAGAAGATATGAAAGTGGGCGTGGCCCTTGAAAGACTGGCGTAAGCAGAGAAGCATGTTTGCCTCATTAAACATAGTCTATAATTGTACACGAATTGTCTGTTTCTCATGTAATGGGCTAACTAGAAAGAAATGAAAACTCAGGAAACGGAGAATTCCAGTCCCACTGCCAGTGTTTAGCTGTGTGACCCTGAGCAAGCTCTTGGCCTCGCTGAGCTCACGTGTAAAACGTGGCTAGACTAGGTGACATCCACACAGGGTAACACGGCACTGGTTGAAACAGGCTCCCAAATACAGAACCATGATTGTGTTTCCACTGACTCGTGATCTAGGCAGAATGACGTACCTGAACTTGGGAATGGACATGCAATGAACAGGGCACTGCCTGCTTCTGACATGACAAAGATACCCACTACTGAGGCTGGACACACACGTTAACTCACTCAATCCCCCCGTAACCTATGAAGGATATATTACTACTATTTTACAGGTAAAGTGGGGCTAAAGGAGGTTCGGCGATGACTTAGTGTCAGACTGTCCACCTGACCCCACACTGGAAGATGTGTATGTGACTAGTAAGCGCACCAAGTCTGGCTGAGCAGGGGCATGAGTGAACCTGAGAGGCCGCAGAGCACCGTGGTCAGGAAGGCGGGCCCTGGGGCTAGACCAATGTCATCTGAATCCAGCTTCACAGAGCTCCCTTCAGGGGCCTGGGCCCCGCCAGTCGAAGCACACCTGAGCAGGGTGGCTGACCACATAACCGAGTCAGGAGGGTGACAGTCAGTGCTGTAAGTGCAAAGAGTGACCTATGGTGTACGCAGCCTCTGGGTACCTGAAAACTCGGATTCTCTCGTTTACATGTGTGAAAACCTGGAAATTAGGGCCAGGGCATCAAAAACAGGAATCTTCACTCACCAACATTGGAGGACACCGCCCTGTTCATGATGTCAAGTGCTTCATTAAATTTATCCTTGATGGATGGATGTGCCAGCACTTGGTCTGAGAACATGGATTTCCAACCCAGGTACCACTTGGTGATCTCCTCATAATTTGGGCTGTTACTGAGCCAGGAACACAGCACCTGCCAGAAAGGAAACATTTGCATCCGCGGCGCCAACATATGGGAGCAAAAGTTCCAAAGGGACCATTTGTTCTGCTCAATCCTGGTCCTACAAGCTGGTGATAGCCACTTTACAGGGATTCACAGGGCCTACACAGTCTGGCACCTGGGAGTCTGGGTTCTGGAGTCAGCTTGGTGGCAAAGTGCCCTGGCGTGTAACCTCTCTGAGCCTCAGCCTCCGTGTCTGTACAGCAGGGATACCACAGTCCCTACCCACTAGGGTCTCTGTGATGAGCTGAGGTAAAGCAAATGTGCTTAGAACAGCATCAGGTATGTGACAAATTTTCAGTAAGCGGTAGCCACTGTTTTGACTACTTAGTTCATTCCTGCCCTACCACGTAATTTATTTTGCATTATGTAATTGCCCTTGTGGTCAGGCCTTGGCAGAAGATTAAGAGAATTCCCCCCCCAGCTCCTCCCCACAAAGACAAAGCAAAGCAAAGTGTACCTGAAGCCACTTGGGGAAGAAGTGCTTTTCAAGAAGTCCCACCAGGCTGGAGACAGAGATCATCCCTTCCCAGTCGATCACCCAGTAAAAAGCATCCATGTGCTGTTGGTGGGGGTTGATGACTAGCTCACCAAGACACATCCCTGGAAGAGAAGCCCGGTCTCTAAGGTTCCACTTTAGCACCAGCAGAGCCGCAGAAGCACAGAGGGCAAACTGTCACCAGATAATGTCAGTCTTCGATCTGCTTTTAAAGATGAATTTTAAGCTCCTGATATACAATTCTTAAAAATAATTTATCTATCCCAGAAATAAGTCTCTAATAATTTAGAATAAAATACCACAAAAAATTTCAGACGCCCTGGCCCGGCACGGTGGCTCACGCCTGTAATCCTAGCACTCCGGGAGGCCGAGGCAGGCAGATTGTTTGCGCTCAGGAGCGAATTCGAGACCAGCCTGAGCAAGAGTGAGACCCCATCTCTACTAAAAAAATAGAAAAAAATTAGCTGGACAACTAAAAATATATATAGAAAAAAATTAGCCGGGCATGGTAGCACATGCCTATAATCCCAGCTACTCAGGAGGCTGAGGCAGGAGGATTGCTTGAGCCCAGGAGTTTGAGGTTGCTGTGAGCTAGGCTGATGCCATGGCACTCTAGCCCGGGTAACAGAGTGAGACTCCATCTCAAAAAAAAAAAAAAAATTTCAGATCCCCAGTGGCTGTGCTGTTACCAGAAGCCAAAACTGCACCAATCAGGAAAACCGTTGAGGCACACTGAGTCCAAGTCTGTCACTGCAGACTGCTAGTCATGATTATAACTACACAGCAGAAAGGACCAAGTTATGTTCATATTCAGTCTGCACAGAATGCACCTGTGCTGCAGTAAGCAGAGTGTGTACTGCGCATTCTCGCGAGCCCAGTGGCCGTGTTCTAAATCACTACCGCTAGCCACAGAAACCTGGGCACCGAAGCTGCTGGACTCGGAATGCACCATCCGCATTTCCTTACCCAGCTTGGGCACTATGTTCTTGACCATGAAGGCTTCCCAGGAGCCAGGGGTGAAAACATCTTTCCATGGCTGCAAGATGAGCTTGGCAGAGGAGTCGCTGGGGTGCCACTTCTGCAGGGCGCTGGACAGCTTGCTGCGGATGGGCGAGTAGAGCGGCTCCAGCCGCGCCTGCATGAGGGGCAGCCACGGGTGGATCCAGGAGTGGATGGGCACGGTGTCCGTCAGCGGGTTCCAGTTCTCCACCTGCACGGCGATTGGGGAGAAGAGGGTCCACGCAGGGGGTGGGCAGTCGCCTAACAACCCTGCGGGGTTAGAGGCAAGTGCTGTGCTCACAGGAGGCGGCCTGGCGCTTCCCGGATGTGGCCCGCGGTCCTTTGCACATTCCGTGCGGGACGCAGTCTCCACTTTACGGAGGGCAGCGTTAGGCACTAATGGGCAGCCAGGGTGCCTTGTAGGCATTTTACACTCCATCTTCCCCAACAGAGACACGGACCCAAACAAATGCGCCCCTTCTATTGTACTACATCTCAGAAACAATGCCATTCTAATGTTATTAAATCAAGAAAACGAATTCCCTCGAGGGAGATTTGGGGGGAAAAGTGCTAAGGCTGAAATTAACATTGTAAAATGACAATTGTGTTGACAAAGTTAGCTGCAGCATTTTAACAGCACTGAGATAACAGAGAGAATGCTGAGCAAGTCCACACGGCTCCTGATGGCAGCTGATTCCCAGGACCCGCAGCCTACCTCCTTCTGCAGCTTGGGGAAGATGAGTTGGTCCAGTATGTTATCTAAGATCCACACGGGAATAATGTGCACCCAACTATCCAAGAAGTCCACCATTGGGTCACAGTTTCTTGGCTGCCACTGGTTGACGATATTTCGCACAAAAGGCATCCAGACTTCCCATATCAACCTAGGGGAAAAAGGCAGTGGACAGGCTGGTTAATTGCACTGCTTGGTTTCAAAGTATACCACCACGACCCACCTATCTAGAGTGAGAAAAATGCAACAGCATGGAGATCCAGTCACAGAAAACCTTCAAGCCAGCCCCCCACTGGCTAGGCCTGAGCCTGCCTCCTCCTTGCCCTCGCAGCTGTCCCTTGACCTCTCCTTGGTCTCCTCAGTAGTGCCCGCCTCGCAGGGATGCGACAGGATCACGAGGGCCCCTTTCTGGGTATCACGTGCTCGCCCCCCTAGAGCCCTCCGCCCACAGCTGACGCTTCTCACCCTGTGGGTCACGGCTTGAACATCACCTCCTCCGACAGAACTCTGCCCAAGCCCCCCGACAAGTAGGTGCCGGCCCTTGTTATTCGGTCTCGCTGTACCCCGCGTGTGCCCTGTCTTGATTTGCTCACTTCCTTATTTACCACCCGCCCTTCCTGCTGTACCATAGGCGGAGGCGGTCTGCTTCGTTCCCGGGGTAAGCCCTGCACCTAGCCCATGCGCGACACTCAACAGACACTTGACAAGTGTCGGGTGGATTTATGAGCAAATGACACTGAATTCCTAGACCAGTGCCAACATGGAGCAGGAGAGTAATAAAGACCAGTGCCGCCACCGTCCCCAGCCTTTAGCAATCCTTCTCCGTCGCCAGGGGATAGCAGCAGGAATGCAGGACCCGTCCCATGGTACCTGTGGAAGGCGTCTGCCGACAGGTCCTGCCCACCATGGGACAAGAGCTGGTCGTTCTCCAGGAGGCTTTTCCACTTGGAGATGATCTCGGTGCCGTAGGTGCAGTCCTGCGGAGGGAGGTGGAGCAGCTGAGGGTGGGGGGCCAGCTGCCGTCCCCACCCCTGCACGAGCTCATCGAGTAGGGGTGGCCCAGCTGAGGGCTGGACAGGCCAATCTTCCCACCAACTCACTTTGAGGGGATCCCACTCCTTGAAGTACTCCTTCATGAGCGGGTAGACAATGGCCACGGCGAGGTCCACGCGGTCAGACATCCTGTACTCCTCATAGTACTTGTCCTGGAGGGTCTCGAAGACGCGCGCGCACTCGTCCAGGGTGAGGGGGTGGCCGCAGTCAGGCTGCATGCGCCGCTCACACTCCTCCACCATCTCCAGCACCTTGCTCAGGTTGGAGATGGCCCGCTCCTCATGGTCCAGGACCTCAGACATCTTCTCCAGCTCGTGGGAGAGGTTCACCACCATGTCCCGCTCGTACTGCAGCTGCCGGTCGTTCTGGATGATCTCCTGCTCCGTGAGGTCGATGAGCAGCTGCAGGTTGTGCTCTAGCTCAGGCAGCGCGAAGCCCGGGGCCTTGGCCTCTTTGCCTGGCTGCGGTGGCGGCAGGGACTGCAACGGCAGCCCGTCGTCGGGAATGTTGTGCTTGTGGCTGATCTGGCTGTAGCTGTAGTAGACCTTCTGCTCCCGGCCCGTCATGTCTATGACCTGGGCGAAGCCGGCAGAAGGGGAAGAAGTCAACATTTACCGTTGCGGCCCTGTTGAACATATAGCCGAGCCCCAGGAAGGCACAGCGCTAGTGGAAGTGTGTAAAAACCACATCATACAACAGACCTGGAGAACAGCAGTGTTTCCCAAAGCGGGATCCCTGCTGTACTAGATCAGAGGGGATTCTAGGGACCAAACAATCACATGCAGCAGGAAATTCTAGATTGGATTCCTTTGAACAAACCAGGTGGAGAAGACTTTTAGGAAAACTGATGAAATTTCCATAGGGACTGAATATTAGTGGAGATGAAAATTTATTTTAATGGAAAAGTAGAGGCTGTACTGATCAAAGCAGGTAATAAAACAATATACACAACCAAAATATCACATTTTGGTAAAAAAAAAAAATGCATATAAGCATAGAAAAAGTTTTAGGATGTACATCAAGGTGTTAAAATTTGCTAATCTTTTGGAAGATGGAAAACAATATTTGTATACTTTTGCCTCTCTGTATTTCCTGATTTTCTAAAATGCACTATACACGTTGCAATTGTAATAATAAAAAGTTGTTTTTTCATTTAAAAACAGAAAATGTACAAAAAAGTTGTTGGACAAAAGCAACCTGGGAATTGAGCTACTTCCAATGTTTTAGGAAAGCTGAGGAAACCTGAACATGGACTGTGCTGAAACAGAATTATCTGTCATTATTTGTCATCGCTTTATAAACAGGAGTGTGATCCATGAAGCACCTGCCTTAGAATCACTGGGGGAAATAAGAGAGTCCTGGGGTCCAGTCTCCACCTACTGATTCAAAATCTCTGGGTGGGACCTAGACTCAGGCCCCCAAATAACATGATGCACAACACACTGACATTTGAGAACCCCAGGTGAGGCTTTTTTTGAGTTCTGTAGCACGCTACGTAGGCTACACCAATCTACAAAAGGCAACCACCACCACTGACCTTTGGCTACTTGGCAAAGTAACGGAAAACCTAATACTCCATATGCACATAACACTGCTGAAAATTTCATCTTAAAAAAAAGAAAAGGCTTAATGCTGGCAAAGGTGCCCTGGGGACTCTCTCCACCCTCCTGGTCAGGCAAGTTGGTATAACCTCCCCGGTATTTAAATGCCTTAAGTATTTTCGTATTCTTTAATCTGGGGATTACACTTCTAGAAATCTATCCTTAAAACATGTCTGAAACAAAGATGAAGTTTTAATAACAGGAACGTTATTAAATTCACTGTAAGCTCCAGAAAGACAGGTGCATTTGGTTTACCACGGTAACGCCAGGAAGAGGGCTGGCACAAAGTAGGAACTCTACTAAATACGCAGGGTAATGAATGGGAACATGCTTCCACCAACTGAGAAAAGCAGGATACCAAGAGAAATAAAACCTAGAAAGAAGACCCAAAGAAACTTAGAAAAGGTTCAGGGACTAACCCTGAGGTGGGCGATTTTGTGTGTGTGTTTTCCAACATGTCCCGGGCCAGGTGTCCGAGGGCCCTCATACCTTAACCTGAGAAAGCTCCTTCTGGGGAGCAGAGAGCTTCTTGCTAATCCTGCCCTTGGCCTTCAGCTCTTCCACTGTCTTGTAGGAGTATTTGGGCTTCTTCTTGCTTCCGCTTGGGTCTTTCCTCCACTGGCTCAGCTCCTTCTGAAACTCCTAAACCAGAGGAGGAATACCATCAGTTACAAGGAAGAACCCCTTACAGCGTGCGGGACCCCGAGACCATGAACGTTCACTGGCGTGCGTCTGAGATTTATGTGTGAGTCCAGAGTGAAGGACTGCAGCTACATGACACTGGGTATCTAAGGATACACCTTCACACACACTCACCCTCTTACAAGTGATGAGGTTCAGAAGGCAGGTGCACCGGACTGAACGGGAAAATTAAAGACAAAGGAAACGTTTTCTGAGCGTCAACTATAGGCAGGCGCTACACTAGTTTGAAATTACCCCACATAAAACTTAGAAATACAATGTAAAGGATTTTTTTTTTTAAGTACAGGAAAGCCTGGGTCTAATTAAAAATAAAGAGAGACGAGCAGGCCCTAAGTCTCGAGACGAAGCTATCTTTCACAGTAAGGGTCTGCAAAACCCCCTGTGGGAGGATCACAAGTAAAGGGGGTGACTGTCAGTCTGAGGGGAGCAGACAGAGCCCAGCCCCCAGAAGTCGGTTTTGCGGTGGTGGTTTTGTTTTTTCCACACTGGCCAAAACTTGTAATGTTTTCTCAAACAGTGTCTAGACTTCTGGCTACCTTGGGCAAATCAGAAGATCAGGCATACGGAGCCCACATTCTCCCAGGCGACAATCGCCTCGAGCTGAACAGAGACTTCCCCTCTAATGTCCTCATACTCACCCGTGTGCCCTGGTCCCCGCTGTCCCACACTTGGCTCATCTTACCCCTGTCCCATGCCTGGCACCTGCCATCTGGCTTCTAAATCTGAGAACCCCTGACTCAGAGTGACCAAGCCCACGTTTTCAAATGGTTCCTTCCTCGTTAAAAGGAGGTCAGTGACACGAAGAGTAACATGTTTCCTTGCAGCATCCTGCTTTTCCCTCAGAAATGCAAAGGAAAAAAGAGTAATATGTCAATCAGGAGGCTGGCCCCTTCTAGCACTGGTGTAGAGACACACCGCAGCCAGCAGGTGGCGCCCTGCTGCACGCGGGATGAGGACCGCGGCCCTGAAGACGGCCATGGCTGCTCTGCGGTGCGGCCCGCCTCCTCTCTGAATGCACTTCCTTCCCCTCCGCTCTGTGCACTACTCTCCCGCCACAACGGCGTCCTTGATGGTCTCTTAACCATCGAGCTCGCAGCTGCTCAGCGGACTCTGGCTTCTCAACTCACCCCACAGCTGGCACCTTCTCTTTGGCCAAGACCCACAGCGATCCTTCCCTAAAAGGTTTCCCTGGCCACTGTATTTGTTAAAAGTAGGTCAACACCCCTTTCCCCCCAACCTTATTTTCTATCTAGGCACCTCCTGGCACCTCCTGTTACTCCTACCCACACTGGAGTTGCCTGTTTACTGTCACTGTCTGTCCCTGTCCCCCAGGCTCCAAGCCCTCATCACAGCACACCTAGCCTCCCGCCCAGGAGCAGGCATCCGGCAGGTGAGTAATAAACACCTGGAAACAGAATGAACGAATAAATGAATGAATGAACAGACAGCTATGTGGAAAGGCACAGGACACTGGCCACCCACTGCTTACCTCTTCGGCCTCTTCTTCCGAGTCCACCACAGGGAAGTCTTGCAGGGACTGAGTGGTGCGCTCCGAACCGTAGGCCCCGACGGCGCCTTTTCCTTTTCTCTGTTTGGCTTCGATTGGGTTAATGATACCTGACCAATGTCAGCAGAGAAAAAAGGGACTTCAGATCACGGCATTCGTGTACGTCAGTCACTCAGTGAACTCACACTAGTCCTTGCTCCTTGCACAAAACACCACGCTACTCAGGAAGGTGAGCACCTCTCTGCCCTTGGAATGCTGTTCACGTCCCGTGTGATTTGAAACTTCTGAGCATTTATGCTACGACAGAACAGTCTGCTGACCTCAGGTTATTTATGTCCTAAATATAGAGCTTGGATTCATTGTTTTAGTGGATGGGAAGAAAATAGAACAATTCACTTCTAACTGAGAACTCTAGCATACTGTATTCTACAATTTACTCATTGGAAAGCCTCTGTCATGGACAATGCAGTCATTCGGTTACTGTGTTAATTCTGATGGAAGTGAAACTGCAATTTAGCATGAGACTCCTCGTCTAGTTTACTCAGTAGTTCTTATCTTCTATGTTTAACTGTTTTTATAACAAGTTTAAGACTGGGCACAAAAAAAAAAAAACGGGTGCAGTGGCTCAAGCCTGTAATCCTAGCACTCTGGGAGGCCGAGGCAGGTGGATCACTCAAGGTCGGGAGTTCGAAACCAGCCTGAGCAAGAGTGAGACCCCGTCTCTACCATAAATAGAAAGAAATCAATTGGCCAACTAAAAAAAATATATATAGAAAAATTAGCCGGTCATGGTGACGCATGCCTATAGTCCCAGCTACTCGGGAAGCTGAGGCAGGAGGATAGCCTGAGCCCAGGAGTTTGAGGTTGCTGTGAGCTAGGCTGATGCCACGGCACTCTAGCCAGGGCGACAGTGTGAGACACTGTCTCAAAAAAAAAAAAAAAAGATAACATTAAACTCTATATGATTCCCTTTGTTTTAACTTATGCTGGATCCTTCTGGTGTAAGGACATTAAATATGAAACTAAGATAACTTCATTCTTTTGAGTCTGTGGTTTGACTTGGTTTTAATTCTTCAAGGCATGTTTTATTTTACTTATTTATTTTAAAACCTTTTTTTAGGTTGCAAAAAATGTTATATTGTTAAAAATTCAAACAACGTAAAAAATAAAGCAATACTTCTTGAATCCCACCACCCACAGATCACTAGTATTAACGCTTTTGTGCACATTCTTATGCATACGTGTGCACATACACATAAACATTATCAATCTTGTTATTCTTCATCCTGTTTTTTCCCCATGTTGGAGTGTTGGTAGAGCTCATAGACTTTAATGAACGTAGATATAAGCTGTTTTTTAAATGGCTACACAGTACAGATGCACACTGATTTATTTAAAAGGCCACCTGTTGTTGGGTAATTTGTTTCCAGTTTTTCACTATTATAGGCAATGCTGCAATGAATATCTTTATACATCAATCTTTGCACACTTTGTCCACATGAATTTCTTGGCCAACATTGCTGGGTCAAAGAGTATGTACACTTTTGATTT
The DNA here is from genome assembly GCA_963574885.1 of Lepilemur ruficaudatus. Classification (NCBI taxonomy): domain Eukaryota; kingdom Metazoa; phylum Chordata; class Mammalia; order Primates; family Lepilemuridae; genus Lepilemur; species Lepilemur ruficaudatus. The sequence continues at coordinate 17,522 of CAUYRT010061509.1, forward strand.
AAAATATGCTGACAAATTGACTTCAAGGAAGACTGTCAATTTTATACTTGGATTAAGCTTATCTTAGAATGTCTTTTACCTCAAAATCCCCTAACAATACATATTGTTGGGGATATTTTTTGTTTTACTTTTGCCAATTTGATAAATGACAAATTCTTCATTTGTGAGGTTATTAGTCATTTTATTGAGAACTTGCTTTTTATGGCCTTTGTTCATTTTTCTCTTGGATTGCTTGTCTCTTTTGTATGCATTTGCAGGAGGTTTTTGTATATTAAAGCCCTTTACTTTTTTTCCCCCTTTGCCATTATTTATGTTGTTGCCATACTGATTTTTTAAAAATTTATTTCTGGTTTTGTTTTAATGTAATCAAATCTCCTAGGTTTTCTACACCAGAATTATATAAATGTTTAACCATATTCTAATGTTTTATAGTTTCATATTTTAGATTTAAATCTTTATTCTATTTTGAGTTTATCTTGGTATAAAGATTGAAATATGGGATGCAGTTTTATTTTTTCCGGTGGCTAGCCAGTTACCCCAGTCCTGTACACTGAATAATTCATCTCTCCGTTTGTCATTTAAAAATATTGAGGATGTATGTTTGATGCTCCTATCAGGGAGACTTGCTGTTCATACCATGAGGTCCCAGGATGGAGGCCTGTGTGTGAGGTGGTTTGGCTTTTTAACCCTCTTTAAGTAAAAATATGATGCTATAAGGTATTTCACTTTATCACACGAAAAATATGAGCTTAGCCTTCATATTTCAAAACTGTTTTAGAAATTTGTACATAGTATTTAAGTTTTCAGAGGAAACATACTGCTTTCTTTAATGTTTTTCCACCCATAATTTCTACTTTTTATGTTCAGAGCCAAAAAGACATTATTATGTATCTAAATTCTGTAATAATAATTTAAGTTACTAGAAACGCATAAAAGTGATTTGATTAAATGTACACCTTGGGTTGTTTTGAGACAGAGTCTTGCTCTGTTGCCTGGGGTAGAGTGCAGTGGCGTCATCACAGCTCACTGCAGCCTCAAACTGCTGGGCTCAAGCAGTCCTCCTGCCTCTTTGAATCAATGTTTAACTTTTATCAAATGCCAGGTAATAGAATATTTTGGTAAAAGCAGTAATAATAATAAATTCTGAGTTCTGCTGTGATTTTTTTTTACAGTTTTAATACGTTTCAATGTTAAACTTAATTTTTATCATCACGTAGAATCATCTGACATACTGAGGTATAATTAATTATCTCTTTTCAGATAATAAGTTTGTTAAATGTGTTTACACCACAAAAAACCCTAGAAGAATTTCAAGATGTGTAAGTATCATTTTTATTTATCATAGTAATACACTGTACATCAAAGACTGAAAATTTAGTAAAGAGACTATTTTTTCATACTTAGGAAATGTAAGTGACAATACTTTTTTTTTTTTTAAGACTGAGTCTCACTCTATTGCCCTGGCTAGAGTGCCGTGGTGTCGGCCTAGCTTACAGCAACCTCAAACTCCTGGGCTCAGGCATTCCTCCTGCCTCAGCCCCCTCAGTAGCTGGGACTACAGGCATGTGTTACCATGCTCTATTTTTAGTAGAGAGGGTCTTGCTGTTGCTCAGGCTAGTCTCAAACTCCTGACCTCAGGCGATCCTCCCACCTCAGCTTCCCAGAGTGCTAGGGTTACAGGTGTAAGCCACTGCACCTAGCCTGACAATACATTTTTAATGATAGCATAGACAGTTTTCTCTGTAGAAGAGAAATATTAAGAAAAATGAATGGTAATATTAATTTATTTGTGCCTCGAAGGTTACCATCTTCATAACAGATAAAGGATGACTGAAAAGAATTCTTCAGAGCAGACAGTGACTATTAATGTCAGTATTCTGTTTTACCAAACTATAAAATGTTTTTCTCCAGTCCCTAATAGCCAGCATCGTAGGGTTCAGATGTTTACAAGCATCATTTGAAATGTTTAAGTCACTAAGTACTCTGCATTTTCAGATTCTTTTTTTTTTTTTTTTTTTTTTGAGACAGAGTCTCACTCTGTTGTCCGGGCTAGAGTGCCGTGGCATCAGCCTAGCTCACAGCAACCTTAAACTCCTGGGCTCAAGCAATCCTCCTGCCTCAGCCTCTTGAGTAGCTGGGACTACAGGCATGCACCACCGTGCCCAGCTAATTTTTTCTATATATTTTTAGTTATCCAGCTAATTTCTTTCTATTTTTTTAGTAGAGACGGGGTCTCACTCTTGCTCAGGCTGGTCTCGAACTCTTGAGCTCAAACGATCTGCCCACCTCGGCCTCCCAGAGTGCTAGGATTACAGGCGTGAGCCACCACGCCTGGCCCGGTTTCAGATTCTTAAACAGAATTATCTCACTGACTGACAGTGGAAGGAAATATTAGTTTATACTATTGAGGCACAATACCCAGCTTCATCCTAAATTTATTGGTGTATTCAGTCATTCAATAAATATTTGATTGTGCTAAGCACTCTCTTGCACTCGGCATACTTTGGTGACCAAAGCATGTGGAAATCCCTTTCATTGCTTAAGAATTGCAGTTGGTAAGCTCCCTCCTGGAGCCTGCAGGATAGACAATTGGCCTAATCAATAAGTAGAGAACATAGTCCCTTAGAAGGTGGTAAGTGCTGTGGGCACTGGTGCTTCAGGCGAGCTAGTCAGGTATCAGAGTGCTAGGGTTGGGAGTCAGGCTGCAGTTTTAAATAGGGTGGCTGGGGAAGGACCTCAGTGAGTTGGTGACATTTGAAGAAAGTCTTGAAGGAAGTGAGGGAGTTGGGCCCACAGGTACACCTACAGGGGCAGGTGGAATGGCAAAATAGGGAGCAGATGGCACACAGGAATGGCAGCGGGCACCTGCCTGGTGTGGTCTAAGACCAGCAAGAGGCCATTGTGGCTGGAGTCAGAGAGCCCAGGGGGAGGAGAAGAGGGTGGGCTCAGAGAAAGGACAGTAGGGCAGTGCAAGGGCAGTGCTAGGCCATTGTAAGAATGTTTTTTTTCTCTAAGGCAAGTCAGAATAAGAGTTCAGCAGAGAAGTGAGCTCACTCGCCTCATATTTAAAAGAGTAAGTCTAGTGTCTGGGTTGATAACCCATTGTAAGGGATAGGGGCACAGAAGGCCAGTTATTGCTATTGCAGCAATTCAAGTGAGGGATTATGGAGGGTCCGTTTGGGCCAGAGTGGTAATAGCGAAGGTGGAGGGAAGAGGTTGGACACTGAAAAGGTGTAAAGGTAGATCCTCAGTATTTGCTGGTAGATAGGCCATGTGCCGTCAGAGAGATTGAGAACGATGCCTGGATTTTTGGCCTAAGCCTGAAGGATGAAGGAGCTCTCAACTGAGATGAGGAAGGCTGTAAGAAGAGCAGATGGGGGCTGTGGCGGGTGGAATCAGGAGTTCAGCTTTGGACATGGACTTCGAGATATTGTTGGACATCCAAGTGGAACTGTGAAGTAGGCAGTTGGGGGAATGAGCCTGGATTCAGGAGAGAGGTCTGTGTTGAAGGTAGGAGTTGGGGAGTCAGCAGTCTGTAACTGGAAACCACCAAGGCGGTGAGTGCTGTTAGAGAAGAGAGGAGGGCCAAGGACTAATCACGAGGCATACCAACAGCAAGAAGTCTGGGAAAGGAGGGGGCATGGCCAGCTTGGATTGTAGGACTAACCACTGGATTTAGCAACAAGGGAGCCAGCTGGCCTTGAGAAGGACAGTTTCAGCAGAGTGGTGGGGCACAAGCCTGATCCAAGTGCGGTTATGGAAAAATGGGAGAAGTGGAGATGGCAAGTGTAGACATCTCAATTTAGATTCACAGCAAAACTGAGCAGAAGGTACAGGGTTCCCACATACCCCTGCCCTCACCCATGCAGTCCCCCCCATTACCAGCATCCCCCACTAAGGGTGGAACATGCATCCCAGCCAATGAGCCTGTAACAGCATGGTTTGTACACTGGTAGGTGTGAGCCAATAGCAAAAAATTAAAGAAGTAGGAGAATTTGAATGTATGAGATTCTATTTACCATGATGTAAAAAAAATTTTTGTTTTTAATTTATAAGACATTGAGTAAATTGGTTGTTTTTATATTCTTTGGAAAATTTTTTACAAAGTCCCAGTATACCTTTGCTTCTTTTCAAGATACCTTATATTTAAAGAAAACAAGTTCTCTTTTTACTTTAGTGAGTACAATGTTGTTACTGTTTCATAAAGATTCTGGTTTAGTAGTCATAGGGAACTTCAGATAATTTTCATATACATGGCTGATCTTTTCTTTCCCAGGTATTTGGTTATGGAATTAATGGATGCCAACTTGTGTCAGGTTATTCATATGGAGCTGGACCATGAAAGAATGTCCTACCTTCTGTACCAAATGCTTTGTGGTATTAAACATCTGCATTCAGCTGGTATAATTCATAGAGTAAGTAGTGATGTATTATTTTTAAAATCACAGTCATTCGGTTGTCGTAATCCTTTGCATGCAAAAGAAAATATTTTTTTAAAAATTTGTCAGTGTTGAAAACCCAAGGTTTACAGAATCCTATTGTGTTTCAAGAGATTCAGACTAGAAAACATGCGTGGAGGCCTGGTGTGCTGCTATGAGTACGGCAGCCACACTGCTGCGAGCTGCTGCGGACGCAGGGGGGATGAGCAGCCGCAGCGCCTGCCCTTACTGAGTCCTGAGAGAGTCGGATCCTGCGGAATAAAAGTTTCTTTTTAGACTTTTCATTTGGAAGTAACTTAAAACTTAGAGAAAAACTGCAAGACAATTGTTGGACAAAGAACTCCAAATACCATTTATCCAGATTCGCCTCTTGTTAATGTTTTTTCCATATTTGAAATCAGCAAGGAATTTACGTTTGGGGTGAAAGAAAGTTAGAGGCCAATTAGTGAATGAAAGAGTCACTTGAGAACTGTTACTAAAATTATTACTCAGCTATCCATTTCTTATATTCCAAAATTCTGCCACAGTGGCTTGCCTGCCCTGCCTCTCTGGTGGGAGCAGCCTGGCTCTGCACCCTGAGCATTTGGAGTAGTGGGGCAGGCCCAGAACTCTGCTGACGCTGGGATTGGGATGGTAGTCTTGCCTGTGCTGTCAGGAAGTAACACTTAAAACCCAGGGGCATGTAATGTAGTTCTCTAAGCTGGTTTTATAAGTTTTTGTTATTTTTTGACTTGTAGAGCTGTGTAAGCAGAACATCATAGTAGAATTTTTTAAAAAACAACTACAATGTTGAGTGAGACTAGAGTCAGAGATAATATAATTTTATTGGAAATAGATATTCCCAGCATTCCCTAAATTATTACTATGCTAATTTTATTGGCAAACTGTCGTTAGATTAGATTTTATGTTCCAACAGCAAGAAGTTGTGTTTTTTCTGGGCTGAAATCTGTGTGGGGAAGAAGATAGTGAGACTAGAAGAGTGAAGCCTATCAATACAGAAAAGAGTGGATAGGTTTTTGATGGTATAGTAGTAATAATTCATTGAGATCTGTTAGTTGTGAGGAAAGGTGGGTTCCATTGTAGCCACTGAATGGAGGCCTCCCGTGGTGGCAGAGCCCCCCATGCACAGCGGGCAGACCCCCTGCCCTCCTCTCAAGCCTCAGTCTGTGGCCCTTGGCCAGCGTCAGGGCAGCATTTCTTGTCCTCCCAGGGCCTGGCAGGCTGAAAAGCTTCTGATTTGCCAGCCAGTTGCCTGCCAGTGTGCTGTTATTTAAAATATAGCCTGTGCTGCCACCAAGTGGTGGTCAGTTAAAATAATACGTTATGTTGGCAAATTCACTTTAAAAATTACTAATATTAGATTTCTGAATTAAAAATAAAGATTTCTTAGTGTACCATTCTGTTTCTTCTCCCCAAATTTTCACAGACTTCACACGATTTAATACCTCTTAAATACTCTTATGCTCTTAATACCTCTTAAATACATCTTTTATTAAATTCGAACTTTAGAATAAGTTCCCAAATTATTAGGCCTGATTACTTCAGGCCTTATAAATTTTGTAAGGGGGATGATTTGCTTGACTTGTTTCTCCCATCTTGGGCCCAGAGGTAAGTGGGGAAACAATAGCCTCCTGTTACTGGAGACCTTGTAAGAGCTCCAGCACTCGTGTGCCTTTTTATGGACTATTCAGTCCCTTCAGCCTGGTCTGCGCCTGCTGGCCAGCAGGCCACATCGAGCCCAGAGAAGTGTTTGGTTTACCCAGTGCCCAGTTTAGAAACCTAAGAAGACCTGAGAAAATGACTCCACTGCCACCCCTGCTGCCTGATGAACCTCCCACCCCATTCTTACCACATTCTCCCTGTCACCTTGTACTTCCTGCTTCCCACATCCAGGGGCTTGCCCTGCTCGCAGCCATATCTGTGTTTGCGCAGGAAAGGGATACACACTCATGGGGGAAAGTTTCAAACAGTGCACAGCTCTGTAAAACAAAGAGTAAAAGGCCCCCAATTCCTCCACCCCGACCCCTGTCCAGCTCCCAAGAGGAGGAACCCTAAGTTAACCCTTGAGTGTGTTAAGGATTTTATGTGGGCTGTATCAGTCCTTTGTCCTGTCTACAGTGCTACACACAGAATGTACACTTCTAATTTTGCTTGTTAAAATAGCTTCATACTAATCATATTTTATTATTTGAAAAATAAAGTTTTGCCCATGATCCCACCACTTTTTACTTTATATAATTCAAAATATTAAAAGAAATGAAAGTACCCCAGCCCTCCGTTACGGCCTAGAGATGGCCGGCCAGTGATAGCAGTATGATGCATTTCCATCCTAGTTTCACACAGACACCTCTCTGTTTACTGATGTTAATACTAACATATCTGTTTATACTTATGTCCTTTTAAACTTATATTCGTCAAAGATGGTATCATCTTGTATGTAAATGTTCTGCGACTTGCTGAATAAGTTGGTTTTTGTTTTGTATTTTTATCAAGGATAAAATGGTTCTACAAATGTTTATGAAAAACTGATTCCCCCACCTCCTCCCTCTTATTTCTTTTTCCCTAGAAGCAAACTCTTTCAGTTCTTTTAGCTGATTATTTTGGTGTTTATTTTTGTATCTTGAAATAATATGCTTAGATTTCTCATCATTGATTTTTTTTCCTCAGTTTAGGGCAAAAGATGCTGATTCAGCTCTCTCACCAGCCCCACCCTCACCCCACCACCTCTCCCCTTCCTCTCCTTCCAGGGCGGTGTGCTGTGTGTGTGTCTGGCTCAGAGCTGTTTCACATCACCATGACCATGTAGATTCTCTACACAGCTGAGCCTTTCATTTATGCCTTGATCGTATTTCTTTCCTTTCGACTTTCGGCCCCTGGAGTTAATAATGCTCGTCTTTTATTTGTTTGAGGTTTTTGTTTGTTTTTTTATTTTAAGGGGGGAGTAGTTTTCTAAGGTTCTTACTGCTAATTCAACCCTAAGCCTTCTGACAGGTATCTAAATCTTCTATCAGTGCATCCAGCTGTCTTAGGTGTTTCATCTTCTCAGGAAATCTCTCCTGGAGCCTCCATCCTGCTGCCCTCTGGGCTGGTTCCCCTGAGCCTGATGTGGAGGGTTACCCTGGGATTTCCTTCAGCGTCTCCCGTGTTGGATTCCCTGCTTCCTGGCCTTCCTTGTCTCTTTCTCTCTCCGGTTATTCCCTTGTTGGGGGAGTATTAGAAGATTACACGTCTTCTAATAGCTTCCTAAAAAATGGTGCATGGCAGGGAAATTTTTTGAGGCTTCAAATATCTGAAACCCTTTATTCTGCCCTCCAAAATGATGATTAATAGTTTGGTTGGATATAGAATTCTTAGTTACAGATCAGTCACCCCATTGGAGTGAGACATCTGGCACGGCGTCAGAGCACTCCTAAGACCATCTTATTATGGATGCTTTGTAGGTGCTCTGGATTTGGTCTTGGCTTGATTTTTATCTCTGGAAACTTTTTAAATTGTTTCTTTATTCCTTATTACTCCGAAATGTTATGGTGATATATACGCTTTGATATGGACGTTTTTCATTAATTGTGCTGGATACTTAGCTTTTAGTCTGGAAAAATGTGTCTGTTCTAGAGGTCTGAGAAATTTATATTATTTCTTTCAGAATGCCGTTTTCACTTCATTCTTTATTTTTTCTTTCTCTGTCTCTCTCTGAAGCACCAGTTAGTTGACACTCTTTTTTATCCTTAAATGTTCCTTTTTGTAGCTTTCTGTTCTTGTTACATGAATGCAGAATCATCTCTCTGAGAGTAAACTTTTTTTGAAGGTTTTTATTACTTCCTGCATGGTCTTTCTTTACCCCTAGTTCCTGTTTTAGTGTGTTAGGTCTTTCCCTTTCCCAAATGTCTGATCATCCTCTATTGTTTGATTATGTTTAAGACTGAAGCGTTAGAAGCCGACTGGAAATGCTGAGTGCACGGGTGGATTGTTGAAGGTGGGTGTCTCTAGGGCCACAGGTATTGCCATTTGTAGGTCTTTTCTCTGGGTACCTTTTAGTTTCTCTAGAAAAGGCTCTTCTAGTCTCTTGATGGAGGGCTCTAAGCCTAACTGCTGGTGGTACAGGTCTGTGTGGGTGGAGCTGGACTTCTGCCATGGAGGAAGGAAGGCTTTCACTGGAGAGCCTGTCTGCAGGCCAGGCCCCTCTCCTGGGCCTGCCGTGTTAATACCAGCGTATCTCCCCATGCTGTACCTGAGGCTTCCAAGTCTGGAAATTGGGCTCCAGTCTCTAGACAATAGGCCAGGGGGAGTAGGGAAGGAGCAGAGGCCTCCCATCTGGGGTGGAAGTAGGAGTCTGGGACAGCTAACTGCTCCTTACCAGAGCTTGCAAAAAAAAAAAAAAAAACTCCACAGTACCTGTGGCTCACTTCCTGAGCCTTTCCTGGGTGGTGTGGTCCAATTGTCTTGCCATGGCCCAGTCACAGAGGCTGGCATTTCTTTTACTCTGCCAAGTCATTTGCCATTTGCTATTTCTCTGCCACTTCCCATCTCTGTAGAGCAGGAGGTTTTATTAAAGGCTTCAGAATGCCACGGCAGGATTAGACAGGTGAGAGACTGGCTGGGAGAGGGCCAGCGAGAAAGGAAAGGGGGAGCGGTTTGGAAGAGGCGGGGAGCTGTCAACGCACAGTGCCGGCCCAGGGAGGGGGAGTGATGCAGAACCGAGGCTGCTGGGCAGCCCTGTGGGAGCTGTCACCCACCAGGAGACATGTGTATCTCACAGGAACAGGTCTGCCTCAGTTGTCCTGCCCGTCATACCTGGCTGAGAGCTCTCTGGGAAGAGTGTGTGGCCAAGACAGATGGTGGATTCAGAAGCAGCACCTGGGCCATCTGCCACTTGCACTCCCACAGTGGGAGACCAAGGAGCACCTTTCTGTGGCCCCCACAGCCTACCCAGGCCCTCTCGGCCCCGCTTTTCCGCTAGGCTGGGAACAGCTCCCCTGTGACTTCCATGGCCCCCTCTTAGGGAAAATCGAGGAGATGGAGTTTAGTGGGATGAGCCGTTACCCCTGTTAGCGCAGTACCCATACTCTCAGCCCTCACTGTGGCAGGCCTCTGTGGCTCACCTCATGTGTGACCCAGACCTTCATTCCTGAGGAGTCTGAGTCTGGCGGCTGACAGTGGGCCTCTGGGTCCTCAGGCCGCCCAGTGGGCATCCCCTGATCCCTGTTTGTGTGGCTGGAACTGCTGCATTTGGCAGCCAGAGCAACCCCCACATGAGTTCCTTGGCAGTTATCATTGGGAGGAGGCTAAATGGGGACCGGAAACTATCTTCAAGATAATAAATCAAAAATATTATTGCACCTGCAGGGTGGATGCACCATTAAAACCTCAAGGCTGCAGGGACGGGATTCCTTTTCATCTCTCAGATTAATTCTAGTCTGCCCTTGAAGAAACGAGAGGGATCCTGGAGAGTGACCCTAACTACTCAGGCTTAGCCAGCTAGCAGTCTGCTGTGGCTGCTGTGCTGTCCATGCTGCCAAGCATAAGGGCTCACTGTCCCACACACAGAAGCCGACACTGTGGCACTGGCTTTGAGAAAGAAAGAAGAAAGAAAGGCTTTATTGTGAGATCAGCCAGCAAGGAGACAGGAGGCAAAGCTCAAATCTTTCTCCCTGAGCTGGGGTCTGGGGCAGGTTTCATGTGTTGGGGAGGACAGGTTGTTAGGCAAAGCACTGGCAGGGTAGGTTTTGATTGGAAGGCCTTCAAACAGGACCGTTTATGGTAAGGCACGGGGAGGGGTCTGTAGCACTGGACATTCCTGGATACAGACCCCTTGCTTTGGAAAGTATCCAGCACTTGGGTTCCAATTTTTCAGTTCCAGGGAGTGGGGCGGGGCACGGCAGGGTTGGGGCGAGGCGAGACTTTAGATCCAAGTATTATTTGAAGTTGAAGTTTTCTGTGCGTGCTCTGGCTGTATAATTTGCAGCTTGTTAGCTCTGTTCCTACAAAATAACTGGACATTATCAGTGGAATGTGGTCAGATGAGATTGGTCCATGGTCACAGATGCAGTATAGTTACTAGAGCCAGTTAATAAGGCCTCAGGTGTGTCATGTTGATTGGGCAAGTGCATTCTTCGATACTGATGGAAAGGAGGATCAGAAACTGTTCACACTCGAGTGGGCTGAACCAAGATATTCCTGTACAGTTTTGCCTCAGTCTTGTGTTAACTCTCCCATCCTCTGTCCTGGTGTGGCCAGAAGAGACATGGGCCTACAAACCCTTCATATGGAGGAGACATGATGATGCTTGGGGCCTTTGGGTTTCAGTGTCCACTTAGAACTTGTGTCCAATCATCCTCAAAATGTCTGGCTGTTCTCCTTCCCCAGTGTACAGCCACCTGATTAAATGGCTGTATGCACCTGTCGGGGAGGACCAGGGAAAGTCGGACAGCATACACTTGTCACGATGCACAGATGCACAGGGTCCTTCCTCCTGGGACTGCTCTTCAGGCCATGGATCTGGAGCTGGGGACCGTGCAGGCAGTGGTGAAGATCAGTCCCTGCCCCTGCTCCTGCCACACTTTGTGGCACCCACACTGCTGCCCACAGGGCCTGGTAGCCATCTTTTGTACCTCTGGGAACTGAACCCTCAAATCCAGGTGTCATTTGGATCTTAACTTGCGTTTCTTGTTTTCCATGTTCTAGATGGTTTCCGAGATTTGAAGTGACACAGTAGTCTTTACTCTGCAGTCTTGAAGCTGCAATCCAGCTAAGTGTTGGAAGCTGGATGTACTGTGAAGGCTGACTGAGAAAAGGGTGGGCAAAAGCCCTCAGAGCCTGGACCTCCTTAACCACTTCCCCATTGGGGGACCGGGGCAGTGAGCTACCGTGGAAGTCCAAATTGGCTTTTTATTTTTATTTTTTTTGAGACAGAGTCTTGCTCTGTTGCCCAGTAGAGTGCCGTGGCGTCAGCCTAGCTCACAGCAACCTCAAACTCCTGGGCTTAAGCAATCCTTCTGCCTCAGCCTCCCTAGTAGCTGAGACTATAGGTGTACGCCACCACGCCCAAATGTCTGTCTATTTTTCAGTAGAGATGAGGTCTCACTCTTGCTCAGGCTGGTCTCGAACTCCTGAACTCAAGCAGTCCTCCTGCCTTGGCCTCCCAGAGTGCTAGGATTACAGGGTTAGCCACCAAATCCGGCCCAGATTGTCATTTTATTATCGTAGTTTTCTGGCAGATGGCAGTAAAGTGTGTTTAACTTGACAGATGGCGTCTCAAGATGGGCATGTTTTCTGACTCCCTCAGGGGTTCTAAGGCAGGTGGCCTGTTGAGGTGGCTCCTCCCATGGCTGAATTTGCCCTTGGTGGGCCCCAGGCTGCTCCTGTCCTCCTCAGTCATACGGCTATGCTATCAGTTCTAGGCCAGGGCGGACTTCAGGGACTGCTGAGTGGTAAAGCCTACACATTTCCCATATTTTAAAAATCTGCCTCCTAAAGAGAAAGTCCCTATCGAGGCCCCCACTGACAGCGTGAGGAGGGTCTCTCAGGTCCTCCTGCCAGTGTGAATGCTGCTTTTTTTTCACCATTGCCACATGATAGACTCAAAATGGTTCCTTGTCGTTTTGGGTTTTTAAAAAAAATTTTTGTGAGGTTAAAGCATTATTTTATGTTAGTAATTTGTGATAGGCATTCTATTTGTAGTAGGCATTCTAAAATGCCTATTCTTGCTATATTCTTTGATTTTAAAAAAGAAAACTAGAAAACAAATCAGTTTGTTTGGTCTTTGCTCCATCATGTACTCCTAACAGAGGACAGTCCCAGCTTGAGTCAGGGCTGCCACTTTCCTGGCTGTCCTTCACACGGAGGAGCAGGGTCGGGCAAAGGACCGAACCTTCCTCACCTCGGCCTCTTCTATGAGAGGGGCCACTTGTCCAGTGCCCTGAGGTGGGATGGAGGAGCTGGGAGACTCTTTATGGGGCCTGGTAGAGATTTTCATTGCATTTTTAAACATTATCTACTTACAATTTAAATTTTACTGAATCTAGGAAATTTAGAAAGAACATTTAGTAGTACTAAAGTATAATTGTAGTAGTCAATTTGTTATGGGTTTTGTGCCTGTACTGATAACGTCACAGTTAACCATCATCGTGTCCGGCATACCTGTGACCCTCTTATGGCCCATCAGCTGGGAAGTGGTGGCAGTCAAGTGCTGGACAGTTTTATGGAACCTGCAGCTTCACACGTAAAGTACCCCCTGGTGTTGCCATGCAGCAATGGCTTGGCAGTTTGATGGTGCAGCTACACGTTTGCATATCCTATGAGAAAAATAAATGTGGATGTTTAGAAGTCACAGTTTCTGGGTGAGTCTGCAGGCTGGAGTCCACAGGCAAAAGTCAAAATGGGTGGCCTGAGGAAGGAGCTGGAGTGTGGAGGGTTAGCTGGAAGAAAGGCTCTGATGTCGCAAGTGGAAAAACTACAGCAGGTATGTTGAGGCATTGACAATGCAGTAGAATATGATGTATGTAGTCCGTCAGCATGGTTCCTGAGCATGTGTGTGTGCCAGGCATGCTTCTCAGTACCGAGGCACTGCCACCCTGCTCTCACAGAGTCAGCACTGGGGACACGAGGGGAGCTGGGAACCAAAGGATGAGCAGGTGATTTCATTTGTTGGCACATATGGACTATGGAGACATAACACAGGTGCTTTAGAGGGAGTGGTGAGTCCTTGTTGGGGAGGGAAGAGTTGAGATTGGTGATCAGGGGATTTCTCTTCCAAGAAGAGAAAGAGCCATGGGAAGATTCTAAGATAAGCGAACACTAGACTTGTGCCGTCTAGTATGGTAGCCACTAGCCACACAAGGCTGTTGACCACTCAGAATGTGGCTATCCTGTAATCCTAAAATACATACTGTACTTCAAAGACTCGGTACCAAAAGCAGAATGTAAAATACGTCAGTTAATTTTTTTTATGTTGATTAAATTTTGAAGTGATATTAGTAATACTATGGATATATTGAGTTAAATAAATATACTATATTAATAAAATTAATTCTACCTGTTTCTGTTGACACTTTTTAACATGGCTACTAGAAAATGTGAATGATACATGTGGTTCATATTATATTATCTACTGAACAGCTCTGCTCTGGACTGACCAGTGAGTGTGAGGGCCTCAGTGGGAGGGAGCTCGGGATTGGAGGAACAGGAGGGCCAGGTAGAGTGGGGGTGGATGTGAGGGGCTGGCAGGCAGCCTTCAGGGCCTGGGAGGCCACAGGAATGGGCATGGAAACTCGCAGAAGGTTTTAAGCGAAGGAGGATCATAAAGGTTTCCACATAGGGATGAGGGGATTTAAGCTGATTTGTATTCGTTTTGATTTGAGTTTTCTAGAATTGTTGCAAAATCCCAGAGTTCGATTCCAACTGTCCTCCTCCCTGTGCTCTCACATACTTCAGTAGTCACTGGCTTCACAGACCCTTTCCAATGGGAAATAGTTTGTTTAGCATGCTTTGTTGATTTTGTTCATTTAAACCATTTCTTTCCTAGGATTTGAAGCCTAGCAACATCGTAGTGAAATCAGACTGCACCCTTAAGATCCTTGACTTTGGCCTGGCCCGGACAGCATGCACCAACTTCATGATGACTCCCTACGTGGTGACACGGTACTATCGGGCACCCGAAGTCATCCTGGGGATGGGCTACAAAGAGAACGGTGAGTACGGACAGATGTGGAAGAGGGTGTTTTGTCTGAAATAGCTCTAGTGGCCATCTCGAGTTTTTCCTCTTTGCTTTGAACCGTATGAAATATAAGAAAGTATAATAGTCCCTAGATAAGAAATAATTTTGTATTTCCATTGGTTAAAATCATTGACTTTTAAAAATCCACTTTTGAAATTAGTATTTTTGAACTTTTTATCAAAATATAACCTACTCACAGGAAAGCACGGAGATCCTGAATGTGCAGCTCGATGTGAGCATGCCCACAGAACCCGCAGCACGGGGCCTCCCCACACCCCCGGCCCCGACCCACCAGGGTGGCCATCATTCTGATTTCCAGCCCATAGATTGGCTTTGCTTATTGGTTTACTTGGTTTTTTGAACTTAGTATAAATGGAATAATGCAACTTGTTCTCTTCCACATAAAACTGGTATTTTTTTAACATTACAACTTAGCTTATTCTAGCAATATGAGAGCTCTTTGAAACTTAGCTTTTAACAAATTTCTTGAAAAGAACTAAAATACATTTATGTATTAAAAAAAAGAAAAGAAAAGACTGAAAGTTGGCCCAAGTCATCTGGAATGAGTTTTGCTTCAGTGTATGCCTTGTAACCTGTGCCCCCACTCTGAGAGGCATAGCTCTGTGTGCTTCCCGTGGAAGGGAAAGAAAATTAGATTCCCTGTTAACTTCTCCCCACCCCCTGCTCAGCAGGGCACTTAGATAATGCTGCCTGCACTGGCCAAGGCCGGGGTCCAGCTGGGGCCCACAGATGAGGGTGGGCACCACGGAAGTCGGGGCCCCTCTGGCAGGACTTCACCTGGAACCCAGCCGAGCAAGCTGTTCCCTTACTGAGCACTGCCGCCTTTCTGACACAGCAGTTTAGAAAATGGTCATGCAGCAGGCATGGTGTCAGTATTTTATAAAAGCTCCCCCTGACAAGCTGGTGAAGTTTACTGGGTTTGTCTCTGGGAGGGGGTGTGGAGAAAGGAGATGTGGGACTCTAGCTGCTTTTTAATCACCTGGTATTTGGTAGTGGACATCTGGTCTGTCGGGTGCATCATGGCAGAAATGGTCCTCCATAAAGTCCTGTTCCCAGGAAGAGACTGTATCCTTCACAGGGAGAGACCCAGCACTTGGCCCTGGAGGCTGCGGGAAGGGGTGGGCATGTGGCCGTGAAAAGCTTTGTGTTCACAGGCACTTTTTGTTTCTGGTTGTTTGTTTGTTTGTTTGTTTGTTTTAACCTATAAAGTATTGGAATCTTTGGCACTAAAACCCCAGATTGCTGCAAACTGAAGGCTAAAATAGAGGTCAGCAATCATTCGTATTGTGTAAAAAGTTCACCCTTAGCTAGCAATTTATTTTTCCATGTTTGTGTGTTTAGTGCACTATTAGAATTCCTTTTCCTCACTTTTGTTTTGTTCATGGCACTTCATAATTTTATCATTTCATTTTATTTTCAGTTGATATCTGGTCAGTGGGTTGCATCATGGGAGAGCTGGTGAAAGGTTGTGTGATATTCCAAGGCACTGACCGTATCCTTCCCCGGGACCTTGGCCCTGCCATGCTTTCCATAACACCAAAGGCAGCATGATCTCACCTACTTATGTGAATGCTCACAAGGACAATGTCGTAATTCATTCTAGACTGTGTTCTGAGGGGGTCTTTATTATGTTTGTTAAATCAGTGTCACAAACCAAGCGATTCAGTTTTACATTATCTTTTTTACTTGACTGTCTGTGACAATTTTGTTGAGACTTGGAGTTACATTAAACCAATTACATTAGCTCTTAATTTTATCAAAAATAGTTGGCCACATAGAAGAAATTATTTACTCTTTAATAAGTATATTCTGATATTTAAATGAACATACTGTTTTATTCAGTTTATTACTTTAATTTAACTAGGAAAGATGCTATCTAAATTTAATAGGCTAGTATGCTTGTGTGATTTAACTAATAAACTATTTTGTTAGTTATTGATATGCGTTAAAATGTTTTCCCCCAGAGTAAGAACTGAAGCACACTGTGTACATAAGACCTAAGTGAACAAGATTAAAATGAAAATTATGTGAGGAATGATATGTTAAATTTTCTTGTTTGTTACTCTGCGGAAATTTTGTTGAAACTTTTTTAAAAATTCATCTAGAGAGTTATTTTGTGACACACTGGGGAAGTCTAAATATAAAATGCAAAAGATTAACTCGTACTGTGATCAAGAAATCACATGAATGATATAGCATAAAGGAGAGTAGTTACTGTAGTAGTTATAATAGCTCTCTTTCCTCAAATAGTCATTCTCCCATCTTTAAAATTTTTCACCCTGACATATACCTTTTTTCATTTGTATTCTAATCACTTAATTTTTCATTAGTCTTTGACTTTGTTTTTTGTTATGAAAGTTTAAAATGGTCTCTGTCCTTTGACAGATTGATGATTGCTTTGAAAGGAGATCAAGCTCTGAAGTCAGTGTTTTGTATGTATTTTACAAAAGTAATTTTGGTTTTTAACAATTTTATGAGGATGATTTTCTTATAAATTCTTCACAACACAAACTTAGAATGAAAAGGTTTTATTCCTGTTATTTACCTTTCTTTGCATTTTCTACATCATAGATTATATAATGAGTGAAGTTAAAGATAGCATTTTATTTTGTTCTAGTAAATTTTCTAGCAGTTTTCCGTAGCCTTACCTCAGATTCACTTGTTTCAACCTATAAATAAGGAGGTCTTCATTTTGCAAGTAAATGCAATTAAAAAGGGAAAAATCAAGTTATTCTAATGATTAATAATTCAGCAGTATCTACTTAATGTTTACTTTGTCTCAATTCGTAATTTATGCCTTGTTTTATTAATTAAATTGTTTCTTTAAAAAATACAAAAATGAAAATGTGGGTACTTTTTGGTCCATTTTAGTAAGTAATTTAAAATTCCTGCTTTACATATTAACATAGTTCAATGTCAGTAATTAGTGGTTTTGTATATAAATGTCACCTAATGTTATTGTCAAAACTCACAGAGAGTTTAATATTATTTTCTCTTTTTTTTTTTTTTTGAAACAGAGTCTCTCTCTGTTTCCTGGGTTAGAGTGCCGTGGTGTCAGCCTAGCTCACAGCAACCTCAAACACCTGGGCTCAAGTGATCCTACTGCCTCAGTCTCCTGAGTAGCTGGGACTACAGGCATGAGCCACCATGCCCGACTAATTTTTTTTGTATATATTTGTAGTTGTCCAGCTAATTTCTTTCTATTTTTTTTAGTAGAGATGGGGTCTTGCTCTTGCTCAGGCTGGAGCTCAAACGATCTGCCCCAGCCTCCCAGAGTGCTAGAATTACAAATGTGAGCCACTGCACCCAGCCCGTTTTCTCTTTTTTTAAGAGACAGAGTCTTACTCTGTCACCCAGACTTGCATGTAGTTGCATGATCATAGCTCACTGCAGTCTCAAACACCTGACCTCAAGCAATCCTCCCACCTCAGCTTCCCAAAGTGCTGGGACTACAGGCCTAAGCTACTGTGCCCAGCCACTATCAAAGAAAATTTTGCAACTCTTTTAGACATTAGATTGGAAACTTGGAGAAGAGAAGAGGTTCCAGAAACCAGACTAAGATCCTCAGATATTTGCTTTAGATTTGTGACCTGGGGTAGAAAAGGAATTCCTGTCCCTGTTGTGGCCTATGAGATGGCAGCTGTGCATGCTTGAGGAATTCAAGGCCTCTCTGAGCCTTGGTTTCCTCTTTTATAAAATGAAAGATCTGTGGTCTGCCTCACATGTCATGAGAATTAATGACAGCAGTGTCTACACATGCTCAGAAGGCCCACCGGGCTTATCTTAACGGCCAGGGTTATCTTCCCTCTTCTCACCACCCTGCTGTCTATAGAAATGACCCTTTGTCATTATTCCAGCAGTTATTTATCTAGCCCTTGCCCATTTTTAGACTCTTAGTCTGACTTTGATTTTAGAGGCTCCCTTCCTCCTTAGTAAAGGCTGGTGAGGTTAAGGCAGACTGTCAAGGGCAGGGCAGTGCAGGAGACCAATGCAGAGGCTGCCTTTCATCCCATGGGAGAGGTGGAGGCTCACTGCAGGCTGGCAGGGGTGCAGCTGGGGAAAAGGGCTTGCATCCTGTGTCTGCTTTGAAGTTGAACCCTTCAAGAGCCTGTTAGAGTTTGGAGATGTCCGTTAGACAGGGGATTCCGGGTAGAGGTCTGGGATAGAGAGGTCAGTGTGGGCGCTGTCGGGGTAGGTCAGTAGCGTTGAAGCCTCGAGCCTGGTAGCAAGTGCTTACAAAGAGGGGAAGGATGAGGACCCAGGACTAAGCCACTCAGGGTGGAGGCAAAAGAGGAACAGGGGAAGGAAATGGAGAAGGCACTCCAGTGACACCCTGGAGGCAGGAGGAAAGGGGCTGAGGGAGGCTCATGCACACGGTATAGGAAACGAGGACTTGGGACTGCCACTGTGGTGGCTGCTGGCAGCCTTGATGAGCACAGCGTACATGGAAGTGAGGGAAGAAAGCCTGATGGGAGTCTGCTTAAGAGAGCATGAAAGGCTGGGAATTAGAGATAGTATTAGACACAGTATAGATAACTCTTCAAAAAGTGTTGCTGCAAACAGGAGTGAAGAAACGAAGCAAAAGCTAGTGGGGATGTGGGCGCCAAGAGAAAGTGGCTGCTGTGTTAGCATAGGAGAAGAATCATCATATCTGAGTTATGATGGAATGTGTCAGGAGAGAGCAAAGTGTTGATGATGTAGGAGTGAGAGGAATCATGGCAGCTCATCCTTGCCTAGGCTCGAGGGTGGAGGTCTAGAGCCAGGCAGGTTGTTCCTTAGCCAGGAGCCCAGATGGTTCCTTGGTGGTGAATGGCACACGGATGCTGGGGTGGGGTGTTGAGGGGGCTCTGGGAGGCTTCTCTTGAGATTGGCTCAGCTTTCCCAGTGAATTGTGAGCATGGGGAAGAGGTGTCCAAAGTATAAGGAGAGGGGGAAATGTGTGAAGTAAGTAAATGAAATGTAGGCATGATTCTGATTGGGCAACATGTATGAAACGGGAGTGAAGAAGGAGACTTTGCTAGTGATTTGAATGCTAGAAACCCATTTCCCAGGCAGGTCTTCAGAAGCATGACATTTTGGAAGAATTGAGTTCATGTGTCTGTTGCCTAGGTTATTTCATAAGTTTATTTTTCTAAGACATGCCTCAGTTAATCCCTTTTGTAAGTTGCTATGTCCAGGATTTTTCTGGCTTGTGTTCTCTTGTGTAGTTGGTTACAGTTTCAGGGTCACCTTCCCCGCACACAATCTCAGCCATCCTAAGCCTGTCAAGTACCCTGTGGAGTAGGCAAAGCTGGTATCATCTGCACTGTACAAATAAGGAATCTTGTACAAATAAGGAAGTTGACCGCAAGGGAGAATCTTACAAGTATTTGGTGCGCAGTTGAGTCTGGCAAAGGACTAGGCCGAGGCTCAGAAAGCTCTCTGCCTTACCTGCCACACCTGGCCAGTGCCCACAGGGCCTCACTTCCTCAGCTGTGCACTTAAGAGGTTGAATGGGTCCCTCTGAGGGCTCTTGTGTGCCTCTCCTTTAGAAAGCTGTGAATCTAAGGTAGCACTAGTACAAAAATGAATTTCCATTTGCTTATGTAATGTTTTTCTAATTTCATGTTTAATCATTTCTGTCATAGGTATTCTTAGTTTCAAGATAACTTTATTTTGAACTATAATGGGAAGGCATATATAGGCCTCATTGCATTGATTTAATAAACTATGATAATAGTTTACAAAGATTCAGAGTATGGGAGTTTTTAAAAATTGTCTAACTTGGAAACCTAAACCTAATTTGAATATCACTTCACAACGCTTCTGCCAACCCAGTGGGGTGGGCTAGTTAATCACTTGTCAATCGGTATAAATATAGCTTTTTTTTCAAATGATGTTATTACATGTAATATGAATATAAGGCATTTCAGTTGTATTTTCCTCAAGAGACTCCTTAGATATTGATCAGTGGAATAAAGTTATTGAGCAGCTAGGAACACCGTCAGCAGAGTTCATGAAGAAACTTCAGCCAACTGTGAGGAATTATGTAGAAAATAGACCAAAGTATCCTGGAATCAAATTTGAAGAACTCTTTCCAGATTGGATATTCCCATCAGAATCTGAACGAGACAAAATAAAAAGTAAGATATCCTTTTTTTCTTGTATTTGTTTTTATAATTCAGGTGAACCTTTCGCTTTTTCATGTGATCATTAGGAGATAAATGGCTAGACTCCTGAAATAAAGTCATTTACAGGCTAGAATGTGATCTATGAAGGCTCCGAGACGAGAAGGCCTAAAGGCCTAGAATCATCCTCTGTAAGAAGGTTTAATTGAAGCCTTTGGCCAAAATCAAAATATTCAAATTATTCTGAAAGACTGTTATGTTATAATTACAGCAATTGGAATTCAAAAGGTTTTCAGGTATAAAGAACACTTGAATACAGATTCTAGAGTCCAAAACATGATGGTAGTTCGATAAAAAAATGTCCTCCCTGCCCTTTACTAACGTGTAATTGCTTAAGGAAAAAGAATAGATTTGTTTCTGTCCATGTCTGGGTAAACTGTGCCTTAGTCAGAAAAGCTCTAATCCTTCCTTTGCCTTTTGTGTTGTAACTTTAATTGCTGAAATCTAGGTGAGTCTTATATTTAACTCAGTTTTTGAACTTGTTGGTTTTTTTCTGAGTACTTATCTCTAGATTGAAAAAAAAGAAGTGTACGTTGCCAATATTGTACAAGGTAGGCTGAGGAGAGGCATCTGTGAAGGGTTTTATACTGTGGGAATGTAAGATTATTGTGTGATCTAAAAAGTCTATTCCAATTTCATTTCAATGTGACAGAGAGAAAAAAACACTCCCACGTGCATCATGCATGCACTCAGCAGCACCACCCTTCGCTCAGCTCTTGCCGCCTTCCTGGCTGTGGTTTCTCACCTTTTAGGCCCTGTCCAAATATTGGTCTGAGGCTGCCCAGTGCCCTCCCCTCAACCCCATGCTTCTCCCCTCACAGGTCCAGAGGTGGAAACCACATCTGGAAACCTGGTTTGTCGTGACAGTAGCCACTCAACTTTCTCTTAAAAGTTTTTGGAATCTGTTGATCTTGAACGTATCAAACATTTCTCAAAGTTAATATATATTCATTCTAGCTGTGCTATGTGCTGTCACATTTAACTCTTTATTATGATTTTCTTTTCTCAGATTAACCACATTAAGTTTATTAATCTCATGTTTATTTCCACCCTAGCGAGTCAAGCCAGAGATCTGTTATCAAAAATGTTAGTGATTGATCCCGACAAGCGGATCTCTGTAGACGAGGCCTTGCGTCACCCATATATTACTGTTTGGTACGACCCCACTGAAGCAGAAGCAGTAAGTGTTGACTTTGAAAAGTTATATATGTGGAGACAGGGCTGATTTTTCCTTGAATCTTCTGTCTGTTAGTCCAGAATGGCTACATAAGGATAACAAGTTCTAGATTTTAGAGCTCCCCATTACCAAAAGGCTAAGTGTTATCTGGGACCTGGGTCACTACCCCTTTTGGGGCATGTGGCGTTGGAGCTGTAGCTCCGAGCACCTCGGGAGTGAACATGCTCACGCTGTGGTGATACAGTTTTCTCCATTTATGCCAGTGCTGATGTGTGATAATAATTCATTAAGCGTCTATTCTGTTCCTGTTACTATGCCTGGCTTTGGTTACATCCTCCTGTTTAAGCCACCCAATCAGAGAGGCTAAGCAACTTGCTGAAAATCGCAAGTCTGTTTATCCCTCCTAAAGGCGTCTGTACTTCCCATGTTCCCCTGCTGGGGGTTCCACCCTGAGGTTGGTGCCCGTGTGTATTTTTCCATATCAACACTGGTGTGAATGGTCATCAACTGCAAGGCAAGTGACTACGAAGTGGCATGCCTATTTCATGCCACTGGTAAAATACATCTTATGTCATGGCCTATGGTTTTAACCATCATTTCAAACGTTGTTTTTTATAAAAAGAGTTCAATTTATAAGCAGATTTTTGGAATAATCCATTTATGAGTTGGGGATTGGGGTTAGGAGTTTTAATGTGAAGAAATGTGAACTAGAAGTATGTTCTGAGAAACACTGCACCTTCCATAGTTCCTGCCATGGTGCCTTATCCATGGTGGAACTCTAGAAGCAGCCTGTGATTATTAATTTATAATTACATTTGGGCAGGTGTCTTTAATGTTTTGAGGTCATGTGATTTTTAAGAAGACCATAATAGCTCTCTTTTTTGGTTAATTTTTCCACAATTATTTTGATTCTGAAACTGATGTAATATCACACTTAGAACAAAAATCTTTAATAAACCATGTATTGAGTGAAACTAAATCCATATCACAGACTAGAAGTCTTCCAAGTGATTTTACCTGTTTTTATGCCTCATTATTGTTTGAACTGTTGACTTTCCGTCTGATTTAATTTTAGCCACCACCTCAAATTTATGATGCCCAGTTGGAAGAAAGAGAACATGCAATTGAAGAATGGAAAGGTAAAGACAGAGCTTATTTTGATCCTTACTTATGATATTTCTTACAGTCCCGTAAAGCAGAGGCTTTTCACTTTGACAACAGCCCTTCGGGAAGGGCAAAGGACCCTGCAGCCCATTTGTCCTCTCCTCCACCTTCCAGTAGAAAAAGAACTTGAAGGTAACAGAATTATAGAGGAACATGTACGAATTTCTTAGTATTTGCTTCAAGAGAGAAAAATAAGGGCTTTTTCACATGACTTTACATTTTCCAATATTGGTAAACTGAGCTTAGTTATTAATATTATTTCATGCTTGTCTTGATCACATGTTACAGATTGGCAGGCAACCCCAATTCACAGGCCAAACATTACCTATAAAATTCCCTGTGTGAACAGAAATGGGGAGTGAGGGCAGGGGGTCCTGTGAACTTCTGTTTGTTTTTTAAGCCATGTAGTTGTATATATGTTTTAAAATCTAGTTTGAGGAAAATTTTAGATCAAAAATATGCAAATGGGTATTATTACCAGTATAAGATTAACCAAACAGTCCACAACAAACCAAGCCCATAGTGAAGAGACTGAAGTCACAATTTTTCATTAAAAAGCAGGATCAATATTCACTGAGAACTGCAGTCAGAGCGAGTCAGCACTGGTGGTGGGTCCTGCCCGAGGCCCTGCCCAGACGTGGGGAGTGCCAGTTACCTATGTGTGCATGCGCTTAGCAGGGCGTGCACACACCACATGCATTGGCCTCCTGAATGCTTGCAATGTGCTAATAAGGCTCATGAATACCAAAAGTGTAGAAATCCCTAACAGCTTACTTAGTCAGCAATTAGTTTTTCTTACAAATGAAAGTTGAGGAAAACTAAAGTTAGAGCCATAAAAAAACTTAGGTGTGTGGAGTCATTTCTGGCCAGTCTGGAGGGGCTCATGGCCCATACATGGGTGCTGGTTGGAGAACCACAGTAGTGATGGAGAAAAACATGTTGACGTGGATGTGAGAACATCCAGTCCTTTAAAATGTTCTCTGAGAGCCACTCCACTGGTTCTCTCTCTTTGTAAAACCCGTTTGTGGATTCAGAACTGCCCTACATCTTTTGCTACCTTAATAATTGAAAAGATTTAATGGATCAAAACATGGATGTATTGGTTCAGGTAAACTATATTACTGAATTGACTATATATCACAATTAAAAATAACATATCACAGTGCCCTTGGAGTGGTTCCCATTGATTTGGAAGCAGAGTTTAAAGATGCAGAGAAACCAATGAAGCGTTTTAACTTGCATTTCTGTTTGAAGAGCTAATTTACAAAGAAGTAATGGATTGGGAAGAAAGAAGCAAGAATGGTGTTGTGAAAGATCAGCCTTCAGGTTAGTGATTGCTTTAATAGTTTGAATTTATGGTATTTTTCTTTGCCTGTTCAATTTTTATAAGTGGCAACAGTGTGTTAATGCGAGCCTGGCGAGCATTGGGTTTGAAAACCGCTGTGTGAAATGGTGCCACTGTTTGGCTCACGGTGGTAGTGCCAGTGGTGGGGGCAGCCAACATTTTACCCATGTGCCAGGCACCAAACTGACTGTGGTATGAATGCTCTTGTTTCATCCTCACAACAACTGCTGTCAGCTCCATTTACAGATAAGGAAATTGAATTTAAAGCCTTTTCGATGTGCATGACGCTCTTTGTACTGGTCCCACTCAGTTAAAAAAGAACACTAATGCAAATCTAGGTAAGATATAATTAGATTTTCTTTTGAGGAAATTTTTCATATCATTCTCCATTTTTTTTTTTTTGAGACAGTCTCTCACTCTGTTGCCCAGGCTAGAGTGCCATGGCATCAGCTCACAGCAGCCTCAAACTCCTGGGCTCAAGCGATCCTCCCGCCTCGGCCTCCTAAGTAGCTGGGACTACTGGCATGCGCCACCATGCCTAATTTTTTTTTTTTACATATATATTTTTTATTTTTCCAGCTAATTTCTTTCTATTTTTTTAGTAGAGACGGGGTCTTACTCTTGCTCAGGCTGGTCTCGAACTCCTGAGCTCAAACAATCCTCCCGCCTCGGCCTCCCAGAGTGCTAGGATTATAGACATGAGCCACCGTGCCCAGCCCATTTCCATTTTCTACTTGATCTACCTAGTGGTAGAAGCCTAAGGACTAAGTA
>CAUYRT010061511.1:0-30803 GCA_963574885.1 Lepilemur ruficaudatus
ACAACCTTTCACACCTCTCCCTCTAATAAAATATCTGTGGTCCTTATGAGTGTTATAATGCTGATGAGCATTGAATTTCTTTAATGTTGATATTGCAGTATCACAAAGCAAGCAAATCATCTTATCTTTAGCAGAAACAAGATAATATTGCAATTCCCAATGCTCATTTAAAAAGCTATTTTCTTCCTTCACTATTCTCTTGGTCTTCTTTGACATGGTGGGCTGTGAAGCAGACAGAATTAAAAAATACTGTCGAGCTGTGCAGCTATTCACAAATTCCACTTCAAACAGAAACAGAGTACATTGTTGTCAAAAGCTGATAATAGACTGGCTCCTCAACCCCCATAAACTCTCGCCAACCAGCCTCGTTCGGTGGTGATTTATGGTAGTAGTGCCAGTCAGACAGGAGAAGTTAGAACTAAATCATGAGCATAGCATAACAGCCGCCAATTTAGCCCTTATGGCTTACTAATGTTTAATTGTGCTCATCAATCTGGGAAGATTATTTTGTTGCAACTTATTTTATTCTTTGGTATTTTAAATAAAGTAAAATATAAAAGATGAACAAATACGTATTAATAAAAATAAAAGGATTTGTTCTGTAAATTTTGGATTCAGTCTAAAGGCTTCACTTAAGGACCTAGAAGGCCACATGTGGCCTTAAGGTTGCAGGGTCCCCACCCCTGTTCTGTCCCATTAGATGGGCTCCAGGGACCCATCACTTGCCAAGGAGGCTGGGCCCACTTCAGAGACATTCACTATGCCTGAACTCTTGTGTGGCTGCTTCGAGGTCCCCTGAAGATGTAACGGAGCCCCTGCCCCCTAAGAAACCAGGAAAGGAGCAGGCAAGGCTGGACACTGGCATGGCATGAAAATCAGCAATTTCATGGAAATGGAATGGGCTTCTGGAATGGGCCATGGACCTTGAGGAGGAGACACACCAGCAGCGAGGCTTCCTGGAGGTGGGGAGGGACCCCCAGGGAGAGGATTCTGGGAAGGAGGCAACTCACAACTAAAGGTGAGACATGACGTATGGGAGACGGAAAGACCCCGAATGTCTGACCAGCTCCTGCTCCCTGCAGGCCCCCACGGTCAGGACGCCGCCCTCATCGCGGGCATTCTTGTGCCTCTGCTGCTGCTGCTCCTGGGCCTCGCCTGCTGCGCCTGCTGCTGCTGGGCCGCCCATTCGGACCCCAAGGACAGGTGAACACTGGCCTGTCCCTTCCCTACCCCACAGCTCAGGGGTGGGACATGGTGGCATCTGGTTTCCTTTCAGGGGTGGGGAAGGGCTGGCCTTGTCACACACAAGGTCAGAGGTATTGGAGGTAATTTGGCAGGGGCTGTGGCATGGAGACACCAGGTCGGCTACCTACCTTCCTCGGGAGCCTTTGATGGGGAATGTCTGAGTTGCACAAGTAGGGGCCACCAGCCACCAGGCTGGAAACCCAAACCTGCAGCAGGAGGCTGAGAACACACCAACCGGGACCAGAGGAGGAGGGTGGGGAACATGGGGGAAGCAGCTCAGCTCTGGCAGGAAGGGAAAGAGACCAGGCCCCAAACGCCCCAGAAAAGAGAGTGACATAAAAGTCTGCACAGTGGTTTAGCAGCAAACATGGCTTTCTGAGAGATGGAGGGGCCCACAGGGGAACGTTGCTCACACAGAGCTCTGTGGCTTTACGAAGCCTCTTCACATCTCTCGGCTCCTTTGAGACTCACAACAGCATGGGGGTGTAGAACAGGGCATGTGGGGGTGGGAGGATCATTGTCCTCAATCCGCAGAGGACACTGAGGCTCAAGATGACCCAGTTAGTCACTGGCTTGCACAAAGCCCCCACCCAGCTTTCTGGACTCTCTGTCCAGTGCTGTCTCATTAGTTCACGCGCTAATCCTTGAGCTTGTCCTTGTCCGGGCTGTGGGGTATTCACAGGTGAGCAAGTCCAGTCGCCTCTGACCTGGGACATAGAGGCTGGGGGTGGGGGAGAAGTCCCTCACAGGAACACGAGGACGTGTGCAACGTGTGTCAGAGGAATGGTGACAAGTGGAGCAGTTACTTCCAGCTTGGGGGTGGAGGAGAGTAGGGACAAGGACAGGCCTCCTGGAGGGGGTGCCACTTGAGACAGGTGAGCTGGGGTTCAGTTAGGATAATAATAACAGCTGAATTTTGGGGAACTCCTGCCAGATGACTGGCACTGTGTTGGGTCCTTCAAAAACCTCTAATAGATGGGATTGTTGTTCCCATTTTACAGAATAGGAAACTGAGGCCCAGGGAGGGGAAGTCTGAGCCAGAGTTGTTACCCAGGTCTGTCTGACTCTAGAGCCACACTGCCTTCTGTGGCAGGCCTGAGTCTTGGGCTCAATGGTTTAGATTGTATTCTGAGGCCATTGAAATAGATGGGTAGGTGACACAGGTGACAAGACCTTGGGTCTTGTGCAGAGACCACTGTCCCTGTCCTACCTTCCCAGGCCAGTGAGAGATGGAACTGCTGTGTCTAGGATGAAGCTGCAGGTCTGCGGGGCACTGGCCAGCTTGGGCTCTGCACTGCCCTGTGGCTCCCTCAGCACCCACAAACTACCCTGGGTGACAGGTAAGTGGGTGCTGGAGGTTGGGGGCTGGGATGGGACCAGGCTTCCCATCAGGCTCTGCACCTGACCCGGAGCCCCTACAGTCTCGCACCACGACCCGGAGATCCCCTTCAACCACAGCTTCATCGAGCCGCCGTCTGCTGGCTGGGCCTCTGACGACTCCTTCTCTTCTGATCCTGAGTCTGGAGAGGAGGACGAGGGTCCTGCCTACTGCGTGCCACCCCAAGAAGGTAGCCCCAGCAGCCCACTCAGCTCCTGGGCGTCCCTGCCTGCCACACCTCTCCTTTAGTCATCCTTTAGCAAGCGTTGATCGAGTGCCCATTCTGTGCCATCGCTGTTCCTGGCTCTGGAGACACAGCAAAGGACAAGAGCAACTCCTGTGCTCACCGAGCTTGCAATCTGGGGGGCTGTAATCAGACAAGTTCTTAGACAGTTACAGGACAGAGGGATACGTGCTTTGATGGGGCTTGTACACGCAGGGGCTCATAATCTAACTACGGCAGGGAAGAGTCTGTGTTAGTGACGTCAGAGCCTTTGAGTCTGGCAGAATCAGGAGGAGTTAGCCAAGTGGGAGTTAGGGAGAAGCGGGAATGGTGTTTCAGGAAGAGGGAACAGCATACACTACACAAAGGCCCACAGGTGAAAGGGACCTGGCTCTGTGAGTCCGAAAGAGTTTTAGCTTGGTTAGAATGTGGCAGGAGTGCAGGGTGGGGAGAAGAGTATAGGAGAGATAGTGTCCACCTGAATTGCCCTTCCCCACCTCTCTGCATTCAACTCTGCTCCTCGCCCCATTTTTAAGGCCTCCCGGACGATGCTGAGCTATGAGTGGGATGAATTGGGAGTGGGCAGCCCAGCTCCAACTAAGCTCTTCTATCTCCTCTGCCAGGGATGGCCCCTGAGGCCCAAGCAGCATCATCAGAGGCCAGCCTGACTGGAAGCCCCTTCCCTGCCCCGGAGGATGCCTCCACACCATTCGCCATCCCGCGCACCTCCAGCCTAGCCCGGGCCAAGCGGCCATCAGTCTCCTTTGCTGAAGGCACCAAGTTTGCACCACAGAGTCGCGGAAGCTCAGGGGAGCTCTCCAGCCCACTCCGAAAGCCCAAGAGACTTTCCCGGGGAGCCCAGACAGGTCCTGAGGGCCAGGAGGCTGAGGAGTCCATAGGCCCAGAGCAAGCAGAAACAAACGAGGCCCCTCCTGCTGCTGCCAGCCCCAGGGATTCAGCCACTGGACGCCGGTGGGTTCCACTCAGTGGCCGGACAGTGGCTGAGCGTGTGGAAGCCATCGAGGGCAGTGTTCAGGAGAACTCAGGCTCTGTGACCACAATCTACATGCTGGCAGGGACGCCCCGAGGATCCGAAGGCCCTGTCCGGTCCGTCCTCCGCCGTTTTGGTAGCTTCCAGAAAGGCCAGGCAGAGCCCAAGGTCAAGAGTGCCATCCCTAAGCCTCCACGCCGGGCCCTGAGTCGGAACAAGGGCAGCCCTGGGCTGGCCTCTGGTTCTCCCAGCCAGAGCCTCAACTCAGCTCCAAATGCTGAGCTCACTGGGGCCATGGAGTCAACAGCAGTCAGACCAGAGGAAGTGGCCAAGAGGCTGGGGGCTGGCACTGAGAGCTCAGGGGGGGCCCAGGAGTTGGTCTCTGGGGGTAGCCCCCCAGAACAGGATCCCCAGAAGCAGGCTGAAGAGGAAGGGCAGGAGGAGCCCCAGTATGAGAATGTTATACCCATCTCCGGGCCACCAGAGCCCTGAGGACCTTGAATTTGAGGAGTGGGAAGACTGGATGGGGCCAGGGGGGAACTACCAATGGATCAGATTGTGCCTTGTGCTAGAAAATGGTCCCAGGGCCAGAACAGACACACCAGAGGGAAGAAGCAAGGATTGGAGGCCAGTTGGCTCTGGGCCCTGGCGGTACTCCAGGAGTGGGTCTGGAAGGCCTGGGCAGAGACCCCGCAGAGTGGGGTCAGGAAGGGGGAAGAGATGGCTGCAGGGACTTTTCCTCTGTTGTCCTGGACTCTGTTAGCCCCAAAGAGCTATTCTTTCTTTCATTTGCAAAACATTTTGGGAAACAACCTAAATGTTTGATGATAAAAAAATTGGTTAAACAAGTATTTCTTATGATATATTACTACACAACCACTAAAGATCATGTTGTGCAAGAATATTTAATATGGGAGAATGTGCTATGCTGTTAAGTGTGTAAAAAGTATTAATAAGTTACAAGTTAGGGTATACAGGATGCATGTTTAGAATTCTCCCTTTTGTGTATATTTTGTGATTGTCTAATGAACTTTTTTTTAAAAAAAGTATGTATGGGCTGGGCATGGTGGCTCACGCCTGTAATCCTAGCACTCTGGGAGGCTGAAGTGGGAGGATTGCTCAAGCTAAGAGTTCAAGACCTGCCTGAGCAAGAGTGAGACCTCCTCTCTACTAAAAAAACCAGAAAAAATTAGCCGAGCATGGTGGTGCATACCTGTAGTCCCAGCTACTCCGGAGGCTGAGGCAGGAGGATCACTTGAGCCCAGGAGTTTGAGGTTGCTGTGAGCTAAGCTGATGCCACAGCACAGGTGACAGGGTGTGACGCTGTCTAAATAAATAAATAAATCTGTGTGCATAAAAGAAAGGTTCAAGGGAAAGTCATCAAACAGTAACTTTCTCTGGAAGATCAGATTGTGAGTGATATTTATTTTCTTCTTAAACTTTTGTATAATTTGCAAATTTCCTATGGTGAACATTCTTTTTTACTTTTCTTACTAAATTTTATAAAAAAATATAAAAAGAGCCAGGGGTAGTGTCTTGCACCTGTAGTCTCAGCTACTGGGGAGGGGAAGGCTGAGGTGGGAGGATCCCTTGAGCCCAAGAGTTCAAGGCTGCTGTGAGCTATGATTGCACCACAGTACTCCAGCTGGGTGACAGAGTGAGACCCCCATCTCTGAAAAAAAAGAAAAATATATAAAAAGCAATGTTCTTTGTTAAAAATAGAAAGTACTAACATTACAGGCATGTATAAAGGAAAACCTAGATTTCCCTTCTCTCCAGAGGCAGTCTGGGAGGCAAGGAGAGGCAGGACTGACTTTTCACTGAATGCCTTTTGTTCTTGTTTGAATTCTTTGTTCACATATTGTATTACCTAGTCAGAAAAACAAAAGGCTTCCCTTCTATCCGCGTGCTCAGAGAATCTCGTTAACAGTTGAGGTGCTTCCTCTCAGATATTTTTCTGTACACCTGTAAACAAATATTTTAAACAAAAACAAAAAAGCATATTAAGCACACTGTTCCACACCTTGCTTATTTTTATTTTTTATTTTTTGGCACCTTGCTGTTATACTTAACAATATATCCTGGATATCATTCGATGTTAGTAAATATAAAGCTACCTCTTTTTCTAAAAAATTACTACATGGGAATACATCCTGTAGAAATAATACAGGTTATTTAAATCATTCCCCCTGCCAATGGACAGTTGGGTTGTTTCTAATTGTTTTGATACAGTAAACAATGATGCACTGTACAATTTTTGTCTATATTTCATTTTGCATTTGTGCAAGTTTTTCTATAGAGTAGATTCCTAGAAGTGAAATTGTTGAGTTATAGAGCAGGAACATTAGACATTTCTGTACTTACTCCAAATTGCCCTCCAAAGAAGTTGCATGGGTGTGTGTTCTCACAAATTATGGTGGTATCCATTTCTCCACACCCAGTTTGGTAGGTTAAAAAGGGTATCTCATTATTTTAGTACAATAAAAATAAAATAATATATGTTAAACCTTTTAAGTTCAAAAATATCTCATAATTTGAATTTCTATGATTATTGTAAGGTAACAGCTATTTGTATTTTCCCTATAGATTATCTGATTATATTCTTTTATCTATTTTCAATTGAGGTATTCATCTTTTTCTGATTGATTTATAAGTGCCTTTTATACATCAAGAATATTAATTCTTTGCCCTGTTTGTGGCTGGTCTTTTAATGCAGTTTATAATTTCTTTCTTTTTTGTCTCTAAAGAAGTTTAAAATTTTAGTTTAGACAGACTTTTTCTTTATGACTTCTGGGTTTCATGTTGTGCTTAGGAAAAAGGTCTTCTCTACCCTAAAATCAGTGAAATAATCTTCTACATTTTCTTCTAGTACTTTAGTAGTTTTATTTCTTTATGATTTTCCAACAGTGCTGCGGTTGGGGCTTTTTTTTTCGAAATATGCATGTTTATTTTATTTCCATTAGAAAAATACTATTTATATAAAATTTTGATCCACTTCCTTCTCCTAGACCTCTACCATTCATATTTAAATACTTTAATTTTACTCAACTAAAAGAATCACAGATGTGACATGAGAACTAAATATTTAACATCATTAGTTTGATTAGGTGTGCTTTTGATTATTTCTCAGAAACAATAACTCATCTTTTCTACCTGTTATTTCCCTTTACTTTTATTTATTTGAGTAACTATGTAATGAGTATCTCTTTCCTACATTCAGTCATAAGTGTATACAGTAAGTGTAACTTAGATACCAGCAACTGGATGCCTTATCTAATCTTCAATTCATGTTCAACTATCCCTATTATATGCTATTTCCATGATAACTTCAGATATTTTAGTCAAGCTTATGCTTCTATCAGTTACAAAAATTAAGAGGTTATTATATCAACTATAAAAATTAAGATGCTAAAAATTCCATACTGAACACTGGGCCCATTTTCAGTAATGCTGTTGTGAAAGGTCCTCGGACAGCTACTGCGTCAATTTCAATTCTGCCTCCTTTGGGCAAAGCAGCAACCTGGTAAGCAGCTCGTGCAGGAAAATTACTCTTGAAATACTGTTTGTAGATGTCATTGACAGTATTGAAGTCATTTATGTCAGCCAGCAAAACAGTTGTTTTTACCACATTGGTGAAGTCACAGGCTGCAGCTTTCAGAATTTCACCCATGGTTTTAAGAGCTTGTTTAGCTGCTGCTTCTCCTCCTCCTGGCACAAGCTGCCCACTTGACGGGTCCATGCCTACCTGTCCCGAAATGTAAATTGTCCTGTCAACTAATACAGCTTGACTGCAGGGGCCAATGGCTCCCGGGGCTTTTGAGGTGCTGATCACGCTTCTGATCAAGGACGACATGGCTAATCCTTCCCTCTTGCGGCCCCTTGGGGAGAACAAGCCATGACCGCAAACCCTCTAGAGTCTTAGCTGACTCTTTTTTTTTTTTCTTGACAAAAAGACTGAAAAAAAAAATTAAAACAGTTTAATTCAAATAGACCAGGTTCAAATCTCAGCTCTGACATCTTGATTTTTGACCTTGGAAAAGTTACCTAAAGCCTCAGATGTTTTTTCACATGAAAGGTTTTTCATCTGAAAAACAATAAGACTGCCCTTCTCCCAGGGTTGTTGTGGGGATTAAATGACACAAAGGACATAAAGCACCTGGTAAATGTTTAGCTGTCAATAAAAGGTAATTATTATTGGCATTGCCATCAATCTCTTAGCTTTGAATCTTTTGTCTCAGTGTTACAGCTCTTTTAGAATTTGTCTAGCAGGTTTTCCAGTCCTCACTGGAAGACCCCCCCCCCAAAAAAAAAAGGAAAAGAAAAAGAATGAATCCTTTGTCCTAGAACCTGGTACGTTTCACCCCTTTTCATTCATTCATGTTTTCATTTGTTCAGGTTTTCATTCCACAAACTCATATTGTGTGCCTGCTTTGTGCTTATTTCTCTATATTAAGGGCTGGTTATATACATACAAAGTTAATAAGACACAAGTTCTGCCCCCAAAGAGTTCATAGTCAGTGGGAGGGAGAGATAAACAGATGAATAATAATCATAAAACAATGCAATCTGCTGGGTGCAGTGGCTCAGGCCTGTAATCCCAACACTTCAGGAGGCCAAGGAGAGAAGTCAGGAGTTGGAGTTTGCAGTAAGCTATTAATGATGCCACTGTACTCTAGCCTGGGTAACAGAGCAAGACCATGTCTCAAAAAAACAAAACAAAATGAATGCAATCAGTGGACAAAGATAGTGCCGGGTATTATGGGGAGTGCTTAGGGAAGGCTTCCCAGAGGAGGTGCTGTCCAAGAAGGGACTATGTTGAGAGCCAGCAGGTGCAGGAACCACAAGCAATTCCATGTGATTGCAGCATCTAGGATCAGGCAGGTCAAAGAGCCTTCAGAGGAAGAGAGGGAGGCGCCTGTGTGGGATAAGTTTGGGAACTTAAACTTTATCCTGCAGGACAAATGATAGAGTTTCTGAAGGAGTTTAAAAGCAGAGGTCAGATTTACCAAGATCAGATTGGGATGGGGGATGGATTTGAGGAGCTGAGACTGGAGGCTAGGTGAACAGTAGTTGATGTCCTAGGGACAGAGATGGACAGATTAGATAAATATTTAGAAGATATGTCTGTATTGGTGTGGTGAGGGTGGGGTAGAGGAGAGGGAGAAGCACAGAAGGTGCCTAGCAAGTATCTGTTGAAAGGATGGTTCTCTGTATCTAACTTCAGTAAGTAGTCGTGCTATTATCTGAGAGAAAATGGGAGGAACAGTTTTGGGGGAGAAAGGGATTTATTTTAGAGATATTGGAGATGTGTTTGAGGCCTGGAGATGGCCTCAAGGCAGATGGCTGAGAGATCTGGCCTCAGGCAGATGGCTCAAGGAGGAGGCGGGGAAGGACTGGAGATTTTGGCAGTGTAAACCTTGTGAGTGTGTGAAATTCTGCAGGGTGGGGAACTTGATAGGTAGGATAGGTAACCAGCCGACACTCGCGAGGCTTACTCCCAGGTACTGTCTGGGAGAAGTTGCCCTCGCCAGGTGGCCAGCGGCGGGTTGACAGCGGTAGGGGGCGCACTCGGACTTGGGGAGGTGGAGTAGGAGGCTGCTGGGACTCCCACAGCCCTGGGTTGTTAAGCCAGCTCCCTCCTGGAGCGTGCAAGGGAGACCAAGCCGAATCTGGGGGAGGCCAAGGGTCCTCCGAGGTCGGGCTAGTGCCTCGGATGGAGGAGACGCAGCCGCGCAGCTGAGCCTTCAGGGCCCAGGCTTCATCCCCCTGCCCTGGCTGTTCCTTGGGGCAGGTCCAGCTTGGCTGATAGATTGGGAGCCCGGAGCGCTCTGGGACCCTCGCGCTCTCCCGGAGGCCAGACTTGTGCTCGCAGCTTGACGTTGCCCACGGCGACACCCTGCAAAGAGGGCCCTTACCTGAAAGGAACGTCTGGGAACAGGGTGGCAAGGGTCAGGGTGGCTCAGGGCAACGCGTAGGTGGGGTGGCCAACCCGGGCAGGGAGCACTAAGACGACGGGTCTGGTTGGGGGTCCCCAAGGGGACCGAGGAGAGTGGGAACGGGGATGAAGAGGTCAGAGTATGGATGAGGGACCAGAGGAGACACCATCCTAGGACGGGACAGACAAGCCCCAAACTCCCGCCTGCAGATCTCTAAGGGACACCTTCCAGGGACCGGGTAGATGGCGTCTAGAAGAGGGGAAGGGGTCGGCGAGTCAGGAGAACAGGCAAGCGGTACACCACGCCTGGACAGGGACCTGGGGTCTGAGATGGGCAGACTGTGCCTGGGAGGGGGCCACCGAAGGCGCGAGCGCGCAGAGGAACCAGAACACAAAGCCCGTGGCTGCGTGGGGAGGAGGCGATGGGGGCTTTGAGAGTAGAACGACCCGACCCACGCGAAGCCAGAGCACCCGGGCGTGGTGCCCAGGGCGGAGGGGAAGTTAGGGACTACGCAAGGGGCCGTAGAAGAGCCGAGGAGGGTGCGCTGGCGGGGCCGGCGTCGCCGGCGTGCATCCGCGGAGGTCCCGGGGGGTGCCGGAATGCCAAGCCCGCGACCCAGCCCAGGGTGAGAGCTCCGGGGTGGGGCTCTGGAGGGGCAATGGGGCAATGCCCCCGGGGGTTCCCAGCCTTCCAGCTTAAGGCAGCAGAGCCGCAGCACAGCCCACAGCTGTTCCCGGGCCCCCCCATCCCTCTTGTTTGTCTCCGAGTCCGGCCGGAACCGGCTTCTGCTCACGGCGGAGCGGGCGGGTGGCTGTTGATTGGTCAGCGCCTGTTTCCAGCCCCGAGCCAGCCAATCAGCGGGCGGCAGTGTTTTCATCTTGGGGTCGGAATAAAAGGGCAGGAATAAAAGGGGGCAGAAAAGACGCCGGGCGGGCCCGATACACACCAGTAGGAGCCGGGTGAGCGGTACCCGGGGGATCCGGGCCGGGCCGAGGGTGCTGGGGGCAGACGCTGCACGCGAAGGGGTGTAGGGAGAAGATGCGTGCATAAAAGAGGAAAGAGACTGGGCGGATGAGGAGCCGCCAGCGAAGAGATGACGAATAGAGGCGGGGGCTGGGGAATGGAGGGACGGGGTCTGCTTCCAT
The DNA here is from genome assembly GCA_963574885.1 of Lepilemur ruficaudatus. Lineage (NCBI taxonomy): Eukaryota > Metazoa > Chordata > Mammalia > Primates > Lepilemuridae > Lepilemur > Lepilemur ruficaudatus. The sequence goes on from CAUYRT010061511.1 coordinate 10,919, forward strand.
GGAAACGGGATAATTGCCCAGGTAACGGCCTGGGATGGGGGTCGCACGGCCAGCTCGCGCCGCCGGTTTGAACCGGCTTCGCCTCTCCCATGCCGGGTTCGCGTGGCCGCAGCGCCTAGCGACCTAAACTGTGGCCAATTGCGCCGCGGTTCCTGTGCCGTCAGGCCAATGAGCGGGCCGTGGGCGGGCCGTACCGGAGCTCAGTGCGCCGATTTCGTGGTTGAAGGAACCAGCTCTGGGGAAGGGTCTGGAGGACGGGCGTGAGGGCTCCTGTCTGGGTCTCCGGGAGTGGCAGCCCTCAGGTATGCCCCTGACCAGGTAGCCTGACCGCAAGCTACTTCTCCTTACGGCCTCCAAGCTGTGTTAGTCCTGCTGGCGGCCAGGACTAGTTCCACATCACATCCCTGATAATGCGTTATTCCGTTGCTGCTTCCATGCCTCAGTTTACCTCAGATTGAGCTGAGGCAGAAGTCTCCCTGTCTGGCCGAGGCAGCTTAATCGTCACTGGGGGCAGCGGTGCGAGCCAGCGGCGGGTTCGAGGGTGGCCCAGGTTCCGGGCATGGCTGGGGTTTGCTTCCTTCGCTGCGCGCACCTACAGCCGGAGCCTCGGAGGGTTGACAGGTTCCGCGCCCTGCGGCAGCAGCCAGGGGCGCCCTCGCGAGCTGGGCAGGGCCAGACGCTGACGCTGAGGTCTGTGCGCAGGTGGCTGCAGAGCCGAAGCCGGGCCGCCGCGCCGCGCTGCACCATGGCGCCCACCCTGGCCACTGCCCATCGGCGCCGCTGGTGGATGGCCTGCACGGCCGTGGTAGAAAACCTCCTCTTCTCGGCAGTCCTCCTGGGCTGGGGCTCGCTGCTCATCATGCTCAAGTCGGAGGGCTTTTACTCCTACCTGTGTACTGAGCCAGGTGAGATAGGCGCCTCGGGCTGGGTGGGGGTGGTTCCTGGAGTCGGGGCTTTGGGAGGGGGCGGGATGGGGGTGAAGACCTAGCAAGCAATGCCACCTCGCTGCACAGCGCCTCCCAGGTACCAAAAGGCCCATTTGATCCTCATCATTGTCATCACTGTCATGTTTTGTGAATGAAGAGATTGAGGCTCAGACCGATCTTCCGTCTTGCGCAAGACCACAACACAGCTGGGGACTGAGATAAACCCAGAACCCCACCCGAAGTCCAGGGTGTTCTTTCCACCACCTAGGAACATTGCCCGACTCCTCTCCTCCCAGTGCCTGGAACATAGCTCCATGGCTTGCCTTGTAGTAAACATGTTGCTCTCTGATGGTCAGAAAGAGGAACTCCTGATTCAGAGGCTGGGGTGCAGCAAGACAGAGGAAGTGACTTTGCCTCCACCCCAAGCAGAATTCATCTAGACTCTAGATGTTTTTTAGTCAGGCCATTACGGAGTCTCCTAAGGGCTTGCTGGATACAGTTTCTTGTCTATTTTTGCTGCTTTATAATTCTCGAAAGGCCATTTCCTCCCATGGGCTGGGAGAACATCTCAGCGGCCTTCAGCCCCTTGGAAAAGAAGGAGTAGAGGAGAAGGAGGCATTTATGTAAAGGTTTGTTCCCCTCTCTTTGCCACGCCATTGGTGTTGAGGCAGAGGATGCTTGTCTACCTGAAATTTGCCCACCCCTTCCCACTTCCCTCCCCTTTTGAGGGCCCTAATTGCTGCAGGTTAGTAGATTTAGCCCAACAGTAGGGCCAAAACGACTACCAGCCTCTACCCTCCTACCCTTCTTCTTAGGCAACCTTGCTAGGAAATGTTTCCCTCTGCCCTCTCTCTCCCTGCCCCAGCAGTAACTTCATAATAATTGAACTCACATAATCTCTCTCCCTGGTGCTTAGTCCCCTTAGGTCAAGATAGCCCAGATTTGACTCCCTGAATCACCACCAGCATGGCTTTTCTTTCTAGAGTTGTTACTCTGTAGAAAGAGAAAGCTTTGGACCAGCTCCTGCTGTCTGTGACCCTGTGTAGAAGCCTCCCTGTTTGTCTTCTGATGCGCTTAGGAGATTCCTGAGCGTCCTAGTCTCTAGGGAGGCTTAGCTGGAGAGGTTAGAGGCAAGAGAAAGGGAGGTAATACAGAAGCCACCTGGGAGAGGGCAGAAAGTATATCATTTATAACCAACCTTTAGCCTTTAGCCACTCGAAAATATTTCCTAATAGCCTAAGGGTTCTTGGCAGGCTTTTTCCCACATCAGCAAGAAATCCTGAGAGATGGGAAGAGTCAGACCTTGTTCCCTGAATAAGCTTTCTGCTTTGCCCAAGAGATGCTAGGAGATTAATGACTCTTCTGGAAGGAACAGGTTGGGGTGTTTGGTTTTTTCTCTCCTTTCATCTCTCCTCCCTTTTAGATCATGCCCCTTCCTGCTTGACTCCCTGACCGGTGCCTTCAGGCTGCACAGAGGGTTAGAAAAACAGACAAAAATCACCATCCCCAGACAAGGCTGTTAATATCTCATCCAGACCAGAGGACTGTTATGTGGTCAGATTTTTTTTTTTTTTTTGACCCACTGTGATGTCAGGAAGTTCATATTCTAGGGTTTTGGTTTTTTTTTCTCCCCCTATAGATTGTCCACTGATTTAATTTATTTTATGGTATTTGGCAGCATTGGGGCTGGTCACTTTATTCCTGCCTCAACCTCAGCTTCTTCCTTTGCTTAAGTGGGAGGAGTCCCAGAGATTGTGCCAACGTGGTGCTGAGTTGGTGTTTAAGCCCTTGGGAGACTTGACAGGTCACCAAGGTGAAGGCGAAGGGTCAGGATTGTCAGTTGAACATCAACTTCTTATCCTGTGCCTTTGCTCCTGCCTCTGATTTTGGCTTTTCCAATCATCTGGGAAACCCGCTGACCCAGCGTCCTAGCGGGAAGGCCTGCTGATTTCACACACTTTATCTCTCTGGCCTCCTTGTTCTTTGCTTCTTGGAGGACTCATAACCTGTTGACTTTCGGGACCAGAAATCTCCACTCCCCCTGTCTGGGAGTGCCTGGCAAAGTCAGGGTCAAGGTTTCTGCTTAGGCCTACAAACATTTTCAAACTTGGTGGATGGCTGAATTGAGGAGAAGCAGTTATGCCATTTATTGAATTTACTGAATTAGACTTGTGAAAAGCTGAACAGCCTGTAGCTGATTGAGATGCAAATTTGTCAGCTCTCTGTTGCTTTTAGGGCTGATGCTGTAGTTTGTTCTCTAAAGAAAATTTGCCTGAACCTCTGGAAAGGTTCTCAGGACTCTTTCTCAAGATTCCAGCCAGACTCTGGCCAAAGACATGGTGTTGGGTTCCAGCCTGGTGAGGTGGGAGAAGGAAAGGAACAGCCGGTTGCTCTCTTACCCCTTGGTTTGCCTTGCCTTGCCCACTGGACGGGCGGAGAGATGAAAGGCTGGGGCTAGGAAGCCAGGGGCGGGCACTTTTGGACTTTGCACGATGTCCACCAGGTGTTGGCCATCGTATGCCTCCCCGGTTCCCTTGGCGAAGCTGTGTCCTTTTGGCCTCTGGATGGCCACTGTAACCACCCACACTTGACCTCTTTCTTCATTTTCTCTGCTGTCCAGTGGCTCACTTCAACAGGGTCAGCTTAGGGGCATGGGGCTACGTGGGGATGCTTAATCTCCTCTTTGACATAACCTATGCATTCAGTAAACATTGATTGGGGTGCAGAGCAAACAAGTTGTCGCACACAGACCTGTATAATTTCAAGTGACAGTGCGGACTCCACAGAGAGCAGGGTGCCAGGAGTGAACAACAGTGGGGATGTGGTTCTGACTGGGTGGACAGGACTCTTTGGGGTTTAGGCCAAAGCCTGGAGGGTAAGCAGGGGTGCTGCAAGGAGGAGAAGAGAGAAGGGGCTGGCTCAGCTGCAGGAGATGACTGGCAAGGTTGGAAGGGGCTGGGCCCTGAAGGGCCAGGAGGCCACTTGGGGAGACTGGATTTTATTTTCAAGTCAGGAAGAAGCCATGGAGGCGGAGAAGGGTGATGCTCTGATGCACCTATTAGAGACTCTTGTGAATTATTGAGGACTTGTCACGAGCTGGGTGTTGGGTGGGGTGGCAGCTATGAAGGTGGAAGTCATCACAGCCTTTGCCTGAGAAGGCCACAGTCTAACCATGAACATAAAGGCAGTCCCCGGTTCTGTGCTCTTGACCACTCTGGTCACTTTGCCTCTGGTGGCAGGAGTATATCTCTGAACTGACACAAAGCAGTGAGGTGGCCCCCAGGGTCCCTGAGAGGGCAGAGGAGCTGCCATCCCCTGGGCAAGCAGGGCCAGGCTTGGTCCCCGCCAGGCTGGCTGGGCTACAGATGTGGACAGGAGAGTTTCCTGCTCCTTAGGGATCTCCCTTCTTATGGTCTCTCTACCCACGGGCCACGGGCCAGTTGACAGCTTTTTAATATTCAACCTTTCACTTTTATTTTATTTTATTTTTTATTTATTTATTTTTTGAAACAGAGTCTCACTCTCTGTTGCCCGGGCTAGAATGCCTTGGTGTCATCCTAGCTTACAGCAACCTCAAACTCCTGGGCTCAAACGATCGTCCTGCCTCAGCCTCCCAAGTAGCGGGGACTACAGGCATGTGCCACCATGCCCGGCTAATTTTTTCTATATATTTTTAGCTGGCCAATTAATTTCTTTCTATTTTTAGTAGAGACGGGGTCTCGCTCTTCCTCAGGCTGGTCTCGAACTCCTGACCTTGAGTGATCCTCCCGCCTCGGCCTCCCAGAGTGCTAGGATTACAGGCATGAGCCACCGCGCCTGGCCTCCAACCTCTCACTTCTATTACTATGAGTATGACTGTTTTGAAATCTTCCCCTCAATTTATTTGGAGTTTTTAAAAAAATTCGTAGCAAAGAGTAAGAAGGTCTAAAGGCTGCTGGGGACAGCCTCAGGATGTGTCTCAGAAAAGAGCTAGCACCCTTGGCTGTCCCCACCAACCCAGCCTTCCTCCTTCTCATTTAGTGACCTAATTGAGAAGTGACCTAGTGTGTGTGAGGGCACACACATCCGTTGGCCGCCCCGTGGCTTCTTGGTGTCTCATGAAGGTCCTGTCCAGCTTGGGTTGGCTTTCAGGGGTCTCGTGGGAGGGTCTTGGGGCAGTTGCATTCCCATGCCGATATTAAGGGCTACCTGGTGTTGCCTGCAGCACTGTGTGACAGCCTTTTCCCTCTGAGACGGGACATGCCTCTGACCAGGTAGGCCAGCGTCAGCACACCCTGACGGTTAAGAACAGGAGCTGCCGGGTCTGACAGTCTCGATTCAAGTCCAGTTTCCGCATGGATCATCTATGAGACCTTTGGCAAGTGACTTACCTGCTTTGACACTCCCAGTATTCTTTGTGGGGAATATGGGGTAGAGGTAAGAGAGTGCTAAATGCCACATGAAACGGAAAGCATTGAGCCCAGGCATTGAAAGCGCAGGCATTGAAACGGAAAGCATTGAGCACACACAGGCACTCTGCAAACGGCAGCTGCAGCTGCTGCTGCTACTGCGACCACAGCTAGGGGGCTAGGCCTGGTCAGCCCAGAACGGCCTCTGACTGTGTCCTGTCTCTTGTTTGCTCTGTGTCTGAGCCGACCTCTCACCTACATCTCCCCTGCTGGACTGAGATGCTGCTTCCTGTTGCCGGATAGACTAAGGATTTGAGAGATACAGGAGATCCTGGGGCACAGCCCATCAGCAGGGCTGTCCAGGGGCCAGCACCCTCAAGTGGGGGGATTCAGAGAGCAGGCTGTCAGAGATGGGGCTGCTCAGGAATTTACAGGGGACCTCAAGCTACTCGCCACCCAGCCCCCACAGGCATCATCCAGCCAGCTATGCTGGAGGCTCCCTGCTCCCTTCATTTCCCTGGGGTGGGGGAGGCCCCTCTTTGACCTGGGGAGGCTTGGGGGAGCCTGAGTGGGGTCACAGCACCCTCTTCTCTCTCTCTGCTTTCTCTGTAAAGATTTTTTTGTTTGCGAGTCTTCTGTAAGTGGGGCCGAACAGTGCAGGGCATTGTTCTCTCTTCCCTGGCCCTGGGTCTCCTCCGAAGCAGCCTTGTTCCTGTTCCTGGCACACTCTGGCCACACCAGCTCCTTGCCTGTCTTCCTGCTTCACCTTCCCTGGCTGGGCTGGGCCACTCTGACCGCCCACTGAGGAGGCATCTGTTTAATAAGCAGGTGCAGGTGGGAGCAGAGCCGGCTGGGCTGGGTGAGGGCTGAGCTCTGGGCCGCAAGCAGAGCAGCACTTCCTGGGTGCTTATCTGTTTTTGTCTCTTTCCTGGCTCACGGTGGCCCAGGTGGGAGCAGAGGGAGAGGAGCAGCCTAGGTGTGACTGTGTTTGGGCATCTGCTGGGTCTGCAATTAGCATGGGCTGTTTACTGCCAACAGAGCTTCTGGGCTCACCAAAGGTTTCGTTCCCTGCAGGAGCGAGGGAGATTCTCAGATTACTCTGCAAGCAGGCAAGAGAAGCCACTCAATCCCCCTCAACCCTCAGGCTCATCTGTTGCTGTACATCACTGCCTGGAGGAAGGAGGGCAGAGGGCCAGGTGGCCCCATTGGCAGGGATTTGTTTAAGGAAAGAAGGACTTAGCATGCCAACTGCAGAAGAATGCAGAGGACTCTTTAGCCCAGGGGCCAAGCGTCGTGGGTACAATAGAGTCTGGAAGGTGATTTAGGACAACCTAAGGCTAATAAAATTGTCATTAGCTTAAATCTACGTTGCAGCTCACACCCACAAATGGGCTTTCAGAGAGGGTAATGGGAGATCCGCATGTGCAGTAAGACTCAGATCATGTAACTCCCAGCTGTCCATCAAAGTGGTTCCATAATGACATCTGAACCACGGGGAGGTTCCTATCTGGACGCTATAAAACAAGACTCAGACCATAACCAAGGTCTCTTATGCTATGACAGGGGGTCCAGTCATCATCTGTGGCGTATATATCTTGCTCTGTAAACCTATATCTTGCTCTCACTCTATAATTCTATCTTGCCCCCCCTTAATAAATTTCACCTTGTGCTTGCCTTAAAAAAAAAAAAAGGAAAGAAGCCTGGTGGCCTAAAGTACAAGGTCCCTGCTCCTGTATGTAGTGGCTCCAGGTGAAGGATGGGAAGGACAGATCCCCTTGCCTCTACCCTGACATCTCTCCTCGAGAGCCCCCTGTCTGGTTACAGGGGTGACCAGATCTCTAGACAATGTGAGATGTTTCCACTCCTATCCCCACTTCTAAAAAATTAGGGAGACTGCCTTGGGTACAAAGCCTTGAGATTTTGTCTTCTGTCTCTCAATGAGAAGAGTCATGGATTTAGAGATGCAGCTGTGGTTCCTCTCTGCGGTGACTGGGGCGGGGGCGCGTGCTGGTGTCTCTATGCAAAGGCAATGCTGCCTCACTCATTCCATTTCTCACCCCTCTACAGCTCCCTGCTTGCAGCAGTGCCCGCAGTACCCCGAGCCCTGAATTATCCTGCATCTCCTAGTGTGGTAACTGGCTCCAGACCCCACATGGCCATGATCAGGCCACATGAGTCAGCCATCCTGGGCCCTGGAATGCTCCCTCTATCTGTCCATTCTGTCGTATCTGGGCTCGTATCTGCGTGTTGACCTGGAAATGGCCATTGCTGTGTGGAGACCCTGTTCCCCCCCACTTCAGATCTAGTTCCTATTGCTACTGGCAGAGCTGACATCTGAAACCAGCACCAACCCAGGAAGCCACTCTGCCTTTCCAGAAGCCACCCCACAGTGGATGAGCAGCTCAGGCCTGTGGGCTGGGGCCATGTATGTGACAATTCTGAGCTGGATGCTAAGGGCACAGGCCATGTGTTTTGGCTGCCAGCATGGCGGAGCCTCTTTGAAAGTGGTGGGGGCAGGAATCTGGCTGGTTAGGTTTATTTCTGTGGCTTCAGGTGATTGGCCTTGTGGCTATAATCTCCGTAAATCCCCTCTGTATTCAACTTGGTTCTGTATGTCCTGTCATTCCTCTCTCTTGATCCTTTTGGCCATTGTCATCTGCTTCCATTTTTTTATTCATTCAGTAAAGCGCTACTATGGGCCAGAACCTGGGTGAGATGCTGGGGACACAGAAGGGACTAAAGCACAGTCCCTGCCATTCAAGCCTCACAGCCCAATGGGAGACGAGATGTCTTCACGTTGGCATACACATGGAGGATTGGGCTCCCAGTTCCTGTACCCGGCTCTGCTGCCAGCTGGTTGTACCATTACCTCCGTCCTGAGCCACTAACAGCTGTGATAATAATGATAACTTTTAGCTATAATTTATTGAGTGGTTTTTATCACCTCTAGAATGTTATCTAGATTTTCTCATTTACCTTCCCCCAAATTCTAGGAGATAGATGTTATTATTACAATATACCCATTTTACAGATAAGGAAACTGAGACAGAGAGAGGTTATACCAGTTGGAAGTGGAGGAACAAAAATTGGAACCCAGAGGCCAGGTGCCAGCCCCACACTCTCAGCCACCATGCCCCCAGCAGCGCTCGTTGGTCAGAGGTTGGTGTATGGCATGATTCACCCCATGGGCATCATTTTCAGCGACCTTGGGGCAGCCCTGAGAGGTCTGAGCAAGCCTTTGCAGACCTCAGCTTTACAGCCCTGGCGCCAGAGGGATGCAATTGGGAGGCAGGCAGTTATCTGGAGGAAAGTATTTCTTGACTCTCCCAGTGTGACCTCGCATCTAATCAAAGTCTGCTCCTGTCTCTGCAGGATTAGTCAGCATCTCTTAACTAGCAGTCCCGGCAAGAAAAGTTCCTCAGCCCCTTGCCAGCCCTTCCTCACCGCTCCTGCCCTTGGCTGCCATAGCACTTTTCCCTCTCTTTTTGTGTTCAGTGCTGGGTGGACTTTGGAGGGAGCCCTTAAGGGCTGGGATGACAGCGCAGGTGTGGCTGACACACCAGGCTGGGAGGCTTGGCACCCGGTGGGGTCTGAGTATGGTCACAGGGGACAGCAACACAATGACCCCAGTGAGAAGAATAAGAAAGGTACACCTCCATGTGTGAAAGCAAATAACTTTGGTTGATAAAAAAAACCTTTCCAAAGAGGTTCTAAGATGTAGTATATGTGGCAGTTGATGCTATGAAAATATCAGGGGGAGAAAGTGGCTTGCGACCTTCTACATTTGAGAGGGTAACTGTACCTACCAGGAGAGGAGGCAGGGAGGCCCACTCAGTCTTTCCAAACTGACCGAGGAGAACCAGGGCGTTGTAGTGAGACCAGTAACTTGTCCTTCCCAAGTGGTCTAGGTCTGTCTCCATCCTGGCTACAGTCTGTTCCATGGACAAAGCTGTTGAGAAGGTTCTAGCCAGCCTGGGGCCAAGGCTGGGTCCTGAGTTCTACTGTTGTAGGGTACAGGGTACTCTAGAATGGGAATCCCAACCTGGGGCTCATCAGTGCTTTAAAGGACACAAGAAGCCCCTGAAACTGTGGTCAAGACTTTGAGCACACTTTCTGGAGAGCAGAAATGCAGTTTTCTTTATTGGATTCTCCAAAGGGTCCATGACTCCCACAAAAGTTAAGAACCTCTGCATTTTTGCTCCAGGGGGGCTTGAGCCAAGTGGACATCCAAGCCTGCTGTGGGTGGCCTGACACTCAAAGGGTCCAGAGCCAGCCCTGGCATTCCCAGTGGGGTGGCTCCGAATGTGCATCTGCCCCTCTGATCTTTGGGAATCTCTGCCATGATCCTGAGGTCAGGTTTCCCTCCCTTTCTACACAGAGAATGTCACCAATGGCACAGTGTGGGACACGGCAGAGCCGGAGCACGAGGAGGTGAGCTGGATGAATGGCTGGCTCAGCTGCCAGGCCCAGGATGAGATGCTAAATTTGGCCTTCACTGTGGGCTCCTTTCTGCTCAGCGCCATCACCCTGCCCCTGGGCATCGTCATGGACAAGTACGGCCCAAGGAAGCTTAGGCTACTGGGCAGGTCAGTGCGGTTCCATCAGGGGGTGGGCAGATGGGCCCGCAGGATGAGTTCCCTGCTGTCCAGAATCCTGGTACCTGCTATCAGCTTCCTAGATGCCTGCCCAGAGTGGGGTTCCTACCCCATCTGCCACCAATTCTGTAGTTACTGTGATCTGCGCAATGTGCCCGTACTGCATGGGAAAAACACAGGACTGACCCTAAGTTTACCTGGGAGGATCTGGGGTTGCTTGTCATTAAGAACACTGGTTTCGGCCAGGTGTGGTGGCTCACACCTGTAATCCTAGCACTCTGGGAGGCCGAGGTGGGCAGATCATTTGAGCTCAGAAGTTTGAGCAAGAGTGAGACCCCGTCTCTACTAAAAATAGAAATTAGCTGGACAACTAAAAATATATAGAAAAAATTAGCCGGGGCATGGTGGTGCGTGCCTGTAGTCCCAGCTACTCGGGAGGCTGAGGCAGGAGGATCGCTTGAGCCCAGGAGTTTGAGGTTGCTGAGAGCTAGGCTGATGCCACGGCATTCTAGCCCAGGTAACAGAGTAAGACTCTGTCTCAAAAACAAAAACACAACAACACTGGTTTCCAAAATCTGTTTGACCTTACATCTCTACTAGAAAAAAAGATTTTCAACATGTACCTCCGATGTAAGCACATGGAATTGTAAATGATATATATGTATGCCATTTTTAATGTTTTATGTGCTTTTTGATACATATGCAACAATATAAATGAAAATGGATAAGATTAAAAATTACAACATAGAAGTCATAATCTATTGGCACCCTCATGAATAATCTTGTGCACCTCCCCAGGGTGCCAGGGTATGTATCCCTGGTCTAGTCTTGGCTGGTCGAGGTAGCTTACACCTGTAATCCCAGCACTTTGGGAGGCCAAAGTGAGAGGATTGCTTGAGCTCAGGAGTTTGAGACCAGCCTGAGCAAGAGCAAGACTCCGTCTCTACAAAGCATAAGAAAAATTAGCTGGGTGTGGTGGCACGTGCCTATAGTCCCAGCTACTCAAGAGGCTGAGGCAGGAGGATTGCTTGAGTCCAGGAGTTCGAGGCTGTAGTAAGCTATGATTGTGCCATTGCACTCTAGCCTGGGTGACAGAGTGAGATCCTGTCTCTTAAAAAAAATAAAAAAACAAAAACAAAAAGCTCTAGTCTGCCAAACTTAGGGTCAGTTCCCCAAGCAGCTGGCTCTCTCAGGCCAGGGGCCTTCCCAGCCCAGTTCCCAGTGGGAATGGTCACCTTGCAGGGCAGTGGTTTGCAGTGAGTGAGATCTGTGCATGTGAAGGGAGTGGGCGAAGGATCAGCTCCAGTTCACTCTTCAGAGCTGAGGAGGCCTTGGTCTCCAAGGACAGAGCCAAGTGGAGGGATTTGGGAACAGCCACTCATTGCCCCTGTGCCCAGTGGGCTCTGCCCATCCCCTGGCTAAGGGCATAGGAACCTGAGGAAGGAGTGGTTCCCTTTCTCACTTCAGAGCCTTGGCTGTCTCTGCTCTGGGGGTAGGAGAGGGCAGTGCAGTGTGGTGTTCATAAGATCTGGCTTTGGAGCTTGAATTCCAGCTTAACCACTTACTAGGCAAAAGATCTTGGAGAAACTAGTTTTAGTTTTAGTTTTTTATGAGATTTATTTTTCTCATCAGTAATTTGGGGCCAATTATTCTCCTTAGAATTGTTAATTAAATGAAATAATGCATGTAAGTGTTCTGAAAATGATAACAATATTAACAGTAACAATGAGTAATGTAGGAATAATAAGTAATGCACTACTTCTGCTTGGTTTTAGTGCCTGCTTTGCTGTCTCCTGCTTGCTGATAGCATACGGAGCAAGTAACCCAAACTGTGAGTACACTTTTCCTGCAGCTTTTGTCAGGGGCTGGGGAGAGATTGCCCAGAGGTGCTCCCAGGCTCACCTGCTCTTGGATGCTATACAAGGCCTGATGCTCGCTGTTCAAGTTAGAGGGGACACCTAGTAGGCCTTAACTCAGTTACTTATCTGAAATAGATGGCTGGGTCAGAGAGCAACTAACTGCCCCAAACAGAAGTCTGAGAGAAGCTCCCAGGGTGTATGAAACTCTCATCGCCAGTCAGTCCCTGATGGGCTCATTGAAGCCAAGCTGAGAGACAAGTTCAACCAACCAGGCCAGGGCCGGGTATGGTGGCTCATGCCTGTAATCCCAGCATTTTGGGAGCCCAAGGTAGGAAGGTTGCTTGAGCCCAAGAGTTCGAGACCAGCCTGGGCAACATAGTGAGACCCTATCTCTAAAAAAAAAAAAAAAAAAGAAAAGATAAAAAAATTCAAAAGAACCAGACCAGCTGCAGGAGCATGGGCATTGTCCTCGGTGTGTTGCAGAAGTTGTGAGCTGAGGCCAGGCGCAGTGGCTCATGCCTGTAATCCTAGCACTCTGGGAGGCCGAGGCGGGAGGATCGCTCAAAGGTCAGGAGTTCAAAACCAGCCTGAGCAAGAGCGAGACCCTGTCTCTACTAAAAAATAGAAAGAAATTAATTGACCAACTAAAAATCTATAGAGAAAAAAAAATTTTCCGGGCATGGTGGCACATGCCTATAGTCCCAGCTACTCAGGAGGCTGAGGCAGAAGGATTGCTTGAGCCCAGGAGTTTGAGGTTGCTGTGAGCTAGGCTGACGCCAAGGCACTCTAGCCCGGGCAACAAAGTGAGACTCTGTCTCAAAAAGAAAAAGAGAATTTTTATCTTGGTCCCATAACACTTTGATTGTGTTGAATATTCTTAAAGCATGAAAATCTTTGGAATAAAGTTCAAAGGTTCTAGAAAAGAAAACTTTCAGCTGGGTGTGATGGCTCACCCATGTAATTCTAGCACTCTGGGAGGCTGAGGCAGGAGGATTCCTTGAGGCCAGGAGTTGGAGACCAGCCTGAGCAAGAGCGAGACCCCCTCTCTACTAAAAATAGAAAAATTAGTCAGGCATGGTGGTGTCCACCCATAGTCCCAGCTACTTGGGAGGCTGAAGCAGGAGATCACTTGAGCCCAGGAGTTTCAGGTTGCAGTGAGATATGATGCCACTGTACTCTAGCCCAGGCAACAGAGCAAGACCCTGTCTCAAAAAAAAAAAAAGAAAAGAAAAAAGAAAAGAGAGACAGAAAAAGAGAAAACTTTGGCATGCCTTTGTTGTTGTTCAAGAATTTTCAATGAACTCAATATTAAGAAAGATTATTATAGGAGGAAGAATATTGTTACTATTTTATAGATAAAGATAACTAAAGCCCAGAAATATGAGTTATTGTCCCAGCAGAACTAAGAGTAGAACCCAAATTTCTGACTTCTACTATCTTCCCTGGAAAGCACATGTTCAGTTTGCTTTAGAAATCAAGGATTTCTGATAAGAGTTTTATGGCACTTCAAAATACAACAAAACAAATAAACTTAACATTACTCTGACCTGACAATGACGTCATAGAAATGCATTTTGTTTTCCCTCTCTTTGCTTAAAGTTGACAGGAGATTTGTGAAAGTGCCTGAATCTTGCAGTTCCGTAATGGTATTTGCAATCACATCACTTAAAAATTGCCTGTGAAGAACAAAAAGATGAGTTAATGAATTATATTTCCCTACATTCACAAAGGGCTACAGAAGCCACATGAGTTAAGACCCAGAGGGAACACCATAACTAAATCGGAATTATCTCAGGAATGCAAAAATAGTGTAGCATTAGAAAATCTAAAATTAAAAAAAAGAAAATTTATTAATAGAAAACACATTAATAAAGGCTAAAGGAGACAAACCATACGATCATCTCAATGGATGCAGAAAAGGCCGAAAGGATGGCATTATTAATAAACTAACATAAAAAAAAGGACAGAAAGATCATTGCCCCGTGTTTGACTAACCACATGGACCTTAACTCACTGTCTTTAAGTTTAACCACATGGGTCTTAACTTGCTATCTTTATGATTAACCACTTGAAGAGACTGTTTTTACAGCATTTGAAAAGAGCTGAGCAGACAGCTCCTTGACATCCATCAGACTAGACCAGCCAGATCACACTGCAGGGGAGACTGATAAAGACAGCCTCAAGGAAAAGGGAAAAAAAAGGAAAACCAAACACTCTAACATCTCACAGCTGTCTCCTGCATCAGTCTACAGCAATTAATTTTTCTTTACCCCTTTATAACCCACAATAAAAAGCCCAAGTTGCTTGTCGTCAGTGCAAGCACTCCTTTCTTTCACTTTCGTGCTTTGCCCTTTTCCCTTTTTCTCTTGGGGAAAAGTAAAATAAACTTCTTCCTTCTATCCTAATCTTTGTGGGGAGAATTCTTTCTCATCCCATGCTATGAGCTCCTGCCCTAACAAATGCATTTGGCAAAACTCAGTATCCACTCATATTTTAAAAACAAACACCAAAAAAACTCTTAGCAATCTAGAAAGAACCTGACAAAAGTTTACATACCATAGACCAACAACAAATATTAAATGTACAGTATGATATCATGTATATAACATTTTTTCGAGGAGAAAGAAAGAGGAGTTTATTAATTTGCTGGCAAATGAGGAGGTTGACAGATTCATGTCTCAAAGTACCAACATCCTCATAACATTTAAAAACATTAAAACTACATGAATTATTTAAATAAAACACATAAATACATAATGAAAGTATTAATACAACATGCTACAGAATAATATATGACAAATTCAGAAGAGTGTTTATGCTTGGGGGAAGAGGAAAGAGACTGGGATTAGAAGCTTCAATTATATCTGAAATATTTTATCTTTGAAAAAATAAAGCCACATTTCTAAACCAACCATGGTATAATGTTAAAATCTGGTGTTACATACATAGTATTCATTATTTTATTCTTTTTGCTTTTCTGCATTTTTGAAATATTTCACAATTTTGAAAAAGTTAAATCATTCAAATTTTTTTTTAAAAGGAACTAGTCAAACTCTTCATATTTTAGAGATGGGTCCCCAGACTCAGGATGATTAAGTGGCTTGCCCAAGGTATAAACTAAAATAAAATCCTAAAACCCCCACACCAATCTTGGCCAAAGGGGACCCCAGAAAAACTTTAAAACTGAGTTCCTGGCCAGGAAGGGAAGGGAGGTTGGACACAAATTGGACAATCAGATACTAAATTATTAACAGGACCTAAGGCCATTCAAGGCAAAGGTTAAACCACACCTGCAGGCTATCAATTTACTCAACAGATCACTTAAGTCCAGCATATGTCCCTGGCTTGTCTCTGATTAACAGACTTCCTTATCTTAAAACAGTCCAATTTTAGACAAGGCTTCATTTCTTTAACCAGTTACAAATCAAAGAATCTTTGAATCCACCTATAACCCGTAAGCTCCAGCTCCTGCTTAGAAATATTCCACCTTTTGGGGCCAAACCAATGTATATCTTCCATGTATTGATTTATGATTTTATGTGTAATTCCTGTTTCCATGAATGTATAAAGCCAAACTGTAACCTTGGGCACATTTTCTCAGGACCTCTTGAGGCCATGGGCTCCAGCCTGTGGTTACACACATCAGCTCAGAATAAATTTCTTTAAATTATCTTATGGAGTTTGGGTTCTTTTTCCATTAACAGAGGTCATATAACTAGTTTGAGAAAGAACTGGAAATACATAACCCAGGTTTCCTGACCCCTAGTCCATTGTTTTTTGTAATATTCTCCTAAGTGAAACAGTAGTTAAAAAACGACTGTTTATGTTTTGATACAGAGTTGGCAAGAATTATACTTAATATTTTACATAGCAATTGTTTAACAATTGTTCACATAAAAAGGTTCAATAACTGTATTAAGAAAAAAAAAAAGTTCACCTGTAATTCTAGTGATGCAGGGGTACCCCAGTGAAGGGAGGAATGTCCCCTGAACTCACAAATGGGTTCTTGGCTTTGCACTGGAAAGAATTATTTATTTATTGCAAGCCAACTAGCAACAGAAAGTCCATAGAGACAGACAACAGATCCTACCCCACGGAGTAGGGGTCCTTCCCCAAGCAGGAGGGGGACAACTTGTAGTGCAATGGTAACATTTTTATGTGTCCAGAAACCCCGTTCATGACCAACATTGTCTTGAGGTCAGGCCATAAAGGTTAATCATAAACTGCTGTCACAGAAAGGTAAGCACAAACAGTTTGTAAGACATCCTACTTAGTAATTCTTATATCCTTGGTGGTCTTCCTGCGTCAGGATGGTTAGGGTCTGGTATCAGCCAAGATGGCTGTGCTCAGTCTTTCTTGACCTTCCTTTTTTTGCCTTATCCCTACATTACCTGCACTTTGGGAGGCTAAGGTGGGAGGATGGCTTGAAGCCAGGAGTTTAAGACTATTAGGCAAGTAGCCTTTGCCAGACCCCTAGGGAGATAAAGGAATGGAATGCAAAAGGGGAGCTTGCATTCCAAGCCAGAGCTGCAGGATGGATGTGACTGGGGATTTGGCTAGGTTGTTTAAAAAGAATTTATTACAAGCGGCTGTTCTGGCCCACTTACTTACTCCCCCTGGAAAAACCCTCTATAAAACCCACTGCTCTCCCCTTCCTGGGGTGGATGCTTTTTTTTTTTGCCTTCACCCATCTGTACCCAGATGCTCAAAATAAATAGCATTTTGCTAAACCTGAGGCTTCATGTGTCTCCCTCTTGGCTCCAGACCTAACAAAGACCAGCCTGGACAATGTAGTGAGACCCTGTCACCAAAATAAATTTTAAAAATTAGCCGGGCATGGTGGCACATGCCTGTAGTCTCAGCTACGTGGGCGGCTAAGGCACAAGGATTGCTTGAGCCCAGGAGATTGAGGCTGCAGTGAGCCACCCTACTCCAGTCTGGGCTGGGCAACAGAGTGAAACTCCACTCTAAAAAAAAGCAGTTAGTATACTGAAGTCAAGAAACTGAAACATAAGAATCTGAGCAACAAGAAGGTATCTCTTGTGTAGTGTTAAATGAAATTGATAAAAGGCCTTTGGTTTGGATTGAGCTCCTGCACTAGCCCAACAAATTAAGCCAAAAGGGAGTTACTCCTGCTGAAGTTTCAGGCCACCAAGCCAAAACTAAGTTGTTTATCTGATCTTTCAAGAGATCTGGAGAAAGAATAATAGCCAAATCCCCAAAAAGGCCAGTTTTAGCTGACATGTTAAGGAAGTCTCCTCTGCTTTAATCTTTATAAAGAAAGTAACTTTGAAATGAACAATCTGCGTTTCTTCTGTTTCTGCTTTCTTCAGCCCTTTCTCGTCTAGAAACCCAACCTCCTGCCTAGGCACGGTGGCACACGGTGGCTCACGCTTGTAATCCTAGCATTCTGGGAGGCCGAGGCGGGAGGATCACTCTAGGTTAGGAGTTCCTGACCAGCCTGAGCAAGAATCCCATCTCTACTAAAAAAATAGAAAGAAATTAGCCAGACAACTAAAAAATATAGAGAGAGGAAAAATTAGCCAGGCATGGTAGTGCATGCCTATAGTCCCAGCTACTTGGGAGGCTGAGGCAAGAGGATCGCTTGAGCCCAGGAGTTTGAGGTTGCTGTGAGCTAGGCTGATGCCACGGCACTCTAGCCCAGGCAACAGAGCAAGACTCTGTCTCAAAAAAATAAAAAAAATAAAAAATTAAATAAATAAATAAACCCAACCTCTTCTGCTCAGCTCATAGAAACAGTCCTATTTTTAAAAAATGAGGTTTTGCCTGATTCTAGAATCACAAATAAAAGCCAATTAAGATCTTTAAACTAAATTTGTTGTAATTTTGTCTTTTGATAGTATTATTTATGACAAAATCATTTAAAATTCTTAATTCAGTACAGTAAGATTATAATGCATAAAGATGCCCAATAGCAAGGAAAGCATATACAAACTTGCTACAAATTCCCATTTTAAATTCAGTTTTTATGCCCTTGATATTTTGATTTCTACTTCGATTCTGAATAACTGATGGAGATGTACATTTTGTGATTATACATCACTGTGGGTTTAATGTGGAATATAAATCTAAGACTAATCCCCTAAAAATAACCTGAAACTGGTATTTCAGATCTCACAAGAAAAGGCATGGGCCATTAATTACACTGAGAATGAAAAGGACATTAACCAGTTTGGGCATTTTATAGGCAGAATACCCTTCAGTCACACAGGCAAATCTGGGCCAGACTGACTTAAGTAAGAGAGCTTACCCTTGATTATGGTCTAATAAAGGGGTCAGAAAACTTTTTCTATAAATGGATAAGTAAGTAGTAAATATTTTGGGCTTTGTAGGCCATAAGTTCACTTTTGTAACTCAATTCTGCCATTGTAGCATGAAAGCAGTCATAAACGATGTGTAAACAAATGGGCAATGCTGTGTTCCAATAAAACTTTTCAGAAACAGACTTCAGACTAGGTAATTGCTATAAACTCTCATTTATCAAAAGTCCTTACATTAATGTTACACCCTCTTTTAAACTTAACAGGTTTCTTTGTTAGCAAGCCAGTTGAAAAGAATAACGAGTAAATGGAAATTACATCTGCCTTTAAGAAACCCTCAGGATTAAAATACAGTTTAGAATTTTGGCTACTTTTATAGTAGCTGTTTCTTATTAATGGACAAAGCATCACAATAGCTACCAGTATGTGCCAGGTAATAGGCTAGTGCCTTACTTTTAATCCTTACATGAATGTTGCAAGATTGCTATTAGTAGTCTCGTTTTTTAAAATTGGAAACACTCGGTGCACACAGCATGCCTACAGTCCCAGCTACAAAAGAGAGCTGCTAGAGGGTAGGAATTCAAGGGTTGCAAAGCGCTATGATCCTGACTGTGAATAACCACTGCATTCTAGCCTGAGCAACATAACAAGACATCGACTCTAAAAAACATATAAACTAAAAATTGGAAACAAAAGCTTAATAACTGTCCAGGATCCCACAGCTACCATGCTTTATACTGTACCACACTGCCTGTAGCCAATCTTTAGCTAATCCTATTCCCAGCAGTCATTTTGGATATATAGTAATGACTAACCCATAAGAGAAGAGAGCAGTCAGTCAACCTTGCACCCATTCTCTTATCTATGTATAAATGCATTATTACATTGTCAAATATGCTCCTTCATTACCTGTCCATCTGAATTTTCTTCAGTGTCTCTGTAGTTATTAAGGACTGCTTTGTAGGTTTTCTGAAGACAAGATCCTGCATTTTGTTAAACTCCAGGCCTCCTTGTCTGATTTCTGGCAACTTGGGTCCTTCTTTAGGTACTTTGGAAATAGTTGAGGTCATTGGAAGTTTGTCTAGGCTTTTTCCCTCTGAATTCATTTCTTTGTTTTTCTTTTAAAACAAGAAATGACGTTAAGATTTTTTTAAAAATCAAGAGACATTACTATAAGAGGGCCCCTGTCTACATTTTTCAACCTCATCTTCTCTGACTTATATACTATACTCCAAGAAAATGTACCTTTTTATTCAGCCACACCAAACTATATCTTGCTGTTTTGTGTCTTCTTGCTTTCACACAACATTCTCTCTCTCCATCATTCTCCAACTTACCACCTGGTAATCTTTAAGACTCTGATCAAAGGTAAAGTTCTTTGTAAATGCTCTGTTACCAGGCATTTACCACATTGTAATTATTTGCGAAATATCTCCAGCAGATTGTGAGTTGTATGAGGGAAGGGACGGTGTCTTAGAGATCTTAGTTCACTCCAAAAACAAAATTTTTTAAGGCTAGTCTCAAATTATTTTTGGAATAAGATTAGATATTAAATAAACTTGGCCATCTTTATAGTCCCATTGCTTAGAACAATGCCTAGAATATAGTAGAGACTCAAATGTTTATTGAACACATGAATTTGAAATATAAATAATAAAAGGAGAATCATACCAAAAAGCAGAAGTTGATAGATTTAGTAATGTGGTATAGATTTTGAGGGTCATGTAGGGAAAAGTCAAAATAATTTCCTTTTCAGACCAAAACTTGAATACTAAGGGACCATAGGAATAGCACATGTCTTTTAATTGATGATTCCTATTTAACATGTGGCTAAAA
>CAUYRT010061515.1:0-24761 GCA_963574885.1 Lepilemur ruficaudatus
TGTTCCTGTTCGGGGATGCACTTTCAGTTTGATTATTCGTACTTCCAGAGTTCTTTCACTGATTTCTTCCCATCTGGATCAGTTGTTGCTTCTTGCCTTTAGATTTTCATTTGGATAATGACACACTCTGTTTAGTCTCTGAGCCAGTAGGTGGTGTTTGTGGGTGAGATTCGACCACACCCTGTAATGAGTCAGTAGATGTGGTAAAAGGGTGTGCAGAATGACCTCCCTGTCAGTAGGTGGCACTTGCTGGGAGGAGCAGACTACAGTGTTGTTTTTGGGTCCTGTAAACAGCTCTGGTTCCTCTGGAGAGGCACTCTAGTGCCTCAGGTGGTGGTGGTGGTGCCTTGGGTTTTCCAGGTGTGTCCTTATTCTCCACCTCAGTGGGGGCGGGTCTGGGAGTGAGTCTTGGCAGAGCTTGGTTGGGTAAGCCTGCCCTCAGGCACCACAGTTGCTGTTAGCAGGGGTCAAGAGGCTTTTCTTTGCTTCTGGGCAAAGCTGTCAGGGAGGGGCTGAAATGGCCCTACTCAGCCAGAAAGTCTGCCTGTGGGGGGGGGGGGGCTGTCGTCGACCGGCAGTTTGGAGCAAGTCTCGCTCCTTTCCACCCTCCCGGGCTCCGCAGCTTCTCCTGGGCCTCTGCCAGCGGGCAGGACCCCACGCCAGCGGGTCTCCCCTGGCTGTCGTGCAGGCCGGGAGGCTCCCTGCCCAGGATAGCAGCCTGGGCTGGGGACACGGCCCTCCCATGCAAGGAGAGTTGCCCCTCAAGCACGCTGATCCTGCCCCGAAGGCACACACACCAAGTAGGCACGTTCACAAATATCCCTTCTCTGCCCCAGGGCAATGTGAGACTTGGGTGCACCCGGTCTGGTCTACAGGTCTGATCCCTGTGCCCTGGAATTCAAACCCTGACTCCGCCAGGAAGTGGCGTGTTGGTCCTAAGTCACCCACAGGGTGCCCAAGCTGGGTTGATGTCTCTCAGCCTCGGGATCTGCCCTGTTTTCCTGGAGTCACCGGGCCGGCAGCACCTGGGAGCGCTGGCGGATAGGGAGCTCACAGTCTGAGTACCCCTCAGTCTGCTGTAGGGCCCCAAATGGGAAGGTCCCGTTCCCTTGAGATGCCTCCGGGTGGTGGCTAAATTGTCTCTCTCTGCAGCCGCGAGTAAGGAAGGGGGAGGGGAAAAGGAGGCAGTATGGCGTCTGCCGATCAGCTTGAGTCTGTGGGCTGGGAGGTGTCCCCGGGGAGCTGGGAGCCTGGTGCCGTGGCCACAAGAGGCTCACCGCTCACTGGCAGCAGCCGTCTCTGGGCTGGTGTTAGCAGGTCTCTCCAACTGCCCAGGAGCCCACTAGCAGTCCGAGATGCAAGGGAGGGCAAAGTTAGCTGCTCCACCTACCCTTGTCGCTGGTCTCCAAGCTTCTCGTGGGCTTTCTCCTTTCCTCACTCTTTTTTAAATAAATGATCCTGCAGTCAAAAACCTTTTACTTTTGTTAGATACTGCCACATTTTGCCTTTGTAAAGATTATGCCATTTCCATTCTTACCAGTGATATAAAAGAGTACCTGTTTTCATACAGTCTTACTAACAGTTTCTTGATAGGACGTACCAGAGTGCTCTTAATTTAAATTTCTATTAATGTGCAGTAAAGCTTATATTTTAAAATTATATGTTATGCTAAAGAAATGTGAATTGTATTTATTGTGCTATGAGAACATAGGAAATGCATGATATAAAAACAAAAACTCATCAGTGCAGTATAGAAATAGAAAATGTTTTTTATATAAAAATAAATGTTGAATTATTGTTTTAACTGTATCAGTTTTTTGAGGATGTATAATTTAGATGTGTTAATGATGAGAGAGTGTCACTGAATTTTTCTTAAATTCCTGGCATTTGTACCCAGATCATATTTTTATATCAGAATTATTATAAGAAGTGAAATTTTACTGAACTTTCAAACTTAACTCATTGGTTTTAAAGGGCCTTTTTCAATTAACTTTTGAGTATGAATTCCTTGTCCTCCTGCTATTTTTTCCCCCTCACTGTGTTTTTATCCCCCTCTGTTTTGGATAAACATGTAAGTTCTTCATTTGTTATATAAAAATGAGTTTATGGTTATGTTTATGCACCTGGATACTGAAATAGACTAATTCCTCTTGGACTTAGTAATTGTCTGCTTTTTATTAAAAGGAAAATAAGATGAAGACAGGAAGAGAAGATGAAGGAATCAGTAACCTCTTTTTATTTTTTAACTTCCAGCAAACACTGGACAGATGGAATAACTTTTAAGTGGAGCTACTGGTTCAATAATAGTCCTCTGATATATTTGTTTTGGAACTGTACAAACTTCAAACTGAGTATCAGGAATCTGTTGTGTGGAAATCTGGACTCTGTTTTCATTGGGCTGGTTATTTTATGAATGAGGAACCCAAGAGTGAAAGAAACTGAATGCCTAAGGTTGCACAGCAAGGGAGTATTAGAACTAGGGTTAGAGCCCAAGTTTTCAGTGTCACCACAATAGCCTTAATTTTTTCTTTCTCATATCTGGCCTTAAAAATAAGAGTGGATGAAAAAGAAACCAGCATAATCATGCACAGGACATTCAAAAAGAATAGGAACAATGCCTCCTTGTTTTCTAAGGCACTGAAAATATGCACCTGGGAATGTGAGTAACATCTTTTAGTTCTGAGAGGAACGACCTTTGGGGAGAGAGCAGGATATTTGCCCTTAGGGATTATGCTCCTGGGGATAAACACTTCATCCTGGTGTAGGAGGTAGGGTAGAGTTACAGTTGGTGGGCTTGGATAAATCAGCTCTGTGCTCTCTGGATCTATAATGAAAATAATATGTAAAAAGGCTGACCTGCCAGCACTGTACACCTATCCCCAAATTAAACCTGCAGATTCAACCTGTTTCAAAAACTAATGGAAAAACAATCCATTCATCTCCCTTTCAGTGCTTGCCTCACTGTGTTATTATGTATGTACTTGTCTCTGGTTCTCACAACTCACTCTGTAGGCTAGTGACAGTATTCCCTTGTGACTCACCCCTCGGGTAACTGGAAGATACACCACTCTGCAAAAACAAAACCGTCTTAGGGTAGAGATCTTCAAAGTATGGTCCTAGCACCAGAAGCATCAGCATCACCTGGAACATGTTAGAAATACTGATAATAGAGCCCTGTCCCATAATAAGTCAAAAATTCCAGGAATAGGGCCCAGCGTTCTGTGTTTTAACAAGCCCTGTATGTGGTTCTGATATAGGCTAAAATTTGACAACCAGTATCCTAGAGCATTCTTTAGGCTTAATTTCTTAGAGGTGATTAAGCCATAGCCAGGTGGGGTAGTCCAGGGAATGAGATTCAGGTAATAGAGTTAACTCCTTAACAATATTAGGAGGGCAATTTCCAAGCCTCTTCAGGATTACTAAGTGTCTGGAGAGCTACTGCAGGCTCTGGTGGCCCAAGACTAAAACAAACAAATGGTAAACAACAGCAACCTGAGTTTTGAATGTTGTAGGCATAGATTAAACCTTAGTTCTCAGTACAGAAATGAAGTCAGTGCTGAACAATATACTATCTGTGTTTTGCTGTATTTGTATTATGTTAAACCTGGGTTTAACTCTTCCCCATAAAAAAAATAAATAAAAATGGTTTTTCAGCCTATCCCTTTTTTATCTGCTTTACCTCCCACATAGAGGCAGTGAAACAGATAAAATTAGTAGTTTTGCCTACTTGCCAGGCATAAATTGTTACTTGCTGTTTCCCAGGAGGAGGGTCTCTTTCCATAGCTACTTTTAAATATATATTCTAGGTTTGGGGCCAATGAGGAGCTAGGAACTGTAATATCTTAAGGAAGAAGAAGTTTATTTGCAGGCCACAGGAAGGCAAATGTTTTCATAAAGCAAGTGACCCTCTAGGCTCCTGCAGGTTTCTAGAAAAATCTTTCTAGAAAAGACTAGAGGTTCAGAAGTTCTATGGTGCTGCTGCTGTATGATGGAGAACCACTGCTACAAGTAGTAACAGCCAGATGTGTTTCAGATGTGCTTAGCTAAATGCCTTACTTGCATTATTTAATCCTCACAACAATCCTGAGAGGTAAACATTAATACTTCTTTCCATTCGACAGACCAGTAAAATATAGTTTAAAGGGCTTACTCAACTTCCAAAGTCACAGTCTTAAAGCAGCAGACCAACTTTCAAACTCAAGTCTGTCTAACTCCTAAATTTATGCTCTTAATCCTCATCTCCTAGCACTCCTTCCCCACACTTCAGCCCTAGACACTTCTAAGGTCTATTTGCCTCTCTTTGCCTTGAATATATTTCCTCTCTGTTTCTTTACTTAGATAATTACCTCCAGGCTCAGTTCACTTTATGCCTTGTGATACCTTTCTTGGCCACATCTTCCTATCTTCCCTCTCCAAGCTCCTCCCACTAAATTACCATCATGATTTTTCATTTAAGCTCTGTTATATCTCCCTCACCACACATGTAACGTAATCATTTTTCTAGGTGCTTGTTTCTCTCAATCACCAGTGACTACCTCATAGCCAGGTTTAGTTTCTTACGTTCTTTTCCTGATAACTCCAGCCTAAATTTATAATTCCCCTCTATGACCTTCTTATAATCTTACAAATTTAGAACTTGAATGGATTTAACAAAAATATAATGAAGACTTAACTCGTATCTTAAAGGACCAGGGATTGAAAAAATACTGTTTACAGCAGTAAACAAGACAGAAACCCTTGACCTTGTAGAGTTTACATTAATGTTCTAATCTGAAACACATTAACCCTAATTGTAATTCACATCTAGGTCTCCCATTCCTCCCCATTCCATATTTTACCGCTAGTAATTGATAAGCTAGAAATAAATCTCATTCCCACTGAATTGTAGTCTAAGATTCTTTTTGCTGTAAGATAGTGACTCTTCCTAATAGTGCTTGCTTTATCTCATTAGATTGTTAGCACCATGAAGGCAGGGACCCTGATTTGTTCTGATAATGTTTTGGGTCCATTATACCCTGGTTCCAGAAGAGAAGAAGGCTTACTTCCTATCCCCTTTTTTGTTTTCTACTCTTTCAGAAAGCTGTCTACTTAGTGTCATGGTTTAACACACAAAAAAAAGGAGACTAGAGATTAGGCAGCTCAAATGTAGTTAATTTCAATCTGTTTTTGTGGAATACTGACTCTCCTTGCACATAACCAGAGTTGAGGTCAGTGG
This sequence comes from Lepilemur ruficaudatus, assembly GCA_963574885.1. Taxonomy (NCBI): domain Eukaryota; kingdom Metazoa; phylum Chordata; class Mammalia; order Primates; family Lepilemuridae; genus Lepilemur; species Lepilemur ruficaudatus. The sequence goes on from CAUYRT010061515.1 coordinate 5,216, forward strand.
AGAAACATTTTCTGAAGAGTGAGAATGAAACTTCTACTGGAATTTAATTGTATTCTTCTCCCATTTCCTAGATTGAGAAACCTCTGGAATTTATTTATAACATAATGTTATTGGAAATAATAGAGTTGGTAGAGCACTTTCCCACTAAACTCTCTTTCCAGGGAGGCCTCTATGACAGGAAATTTTGCTTTAGCACTTGTACTGAATGGTTAGAGAAAGCACCTTATAGCATTGCACTAAAATTTTCAGGTCATGTGTATTTGCTCAGCTCCATCAACACAGAGGCAGTGCATGCTTTCTGCTTTCTACTTTGTTAATTTTAGCTGTTGAAAAATGACTTAAAATGTGGTTTGGTTTTAGTTGATCTGTCAATTTTTATTTTGTCTAGCATTTAACATGCGAGATTCATACTTTAACATACATCAGCAGTTATATGTAAATATTCCATTATTAATAACATTCTTAAAGATTTTGAGTAAAATTGAAATTAAGATATTTACTATTTAGCACTAAATTATGATTATTGTGATAATCTCTTGATAATTTAAACACGAGGGAAAAATTTTTGAGAATGATGAAATCTCAAAGTGCTGGGATCACAGGCATGAGCCACTGTGCCCAGCCTATATCCAGTTTTTTAAGAGTTTTTATCATGAAGGGATGTTGAATTTTACCAAATGCTTTTTCAGCATCATTGAAATGATCATATGGTTTTTGTTCTTAATTCTGTTGCTATGACATACTATATTTATTTATTTGCGTATATTGGACTATCTTTGCATCCCTGGGATGAATCCTACTTGATCATGATAAATAGTCCTTTTAATATATTGTTGAATTCAAATTGCTGGTACTTTTTTTAGGATTTTTGCATTTATGTTCATCAGAGATATTGACCTGTAGTTTTCTTTTGGTTGTTGTGTCTTTGTCTGGTTTTGGTATCAGGTAAATACTGGCCTCATAGAATGAGTTTGGGATTGATCCTTCCTCTTCCATTTTCTTGAAATAGTTTGAGTAGGATTGGTATTGGTTCTTCTTTAACTGTTTGGTAGAATTAGCAGTCTCAATTTCATTTATTTCTGTGCTGATCTTTATTATTTATTTTATTTAGCATCCACCAAAAATAATTTGTTCTTTTATTTCTTTAATGGTTTAATTTGAAATAAGCTTATCAAAAACAAGAATATGCTTAAAAAATTTATTTCAACACCTCTAATGAGGTTTTTTCTCTAAGAAACTTTAGTCAACTCATTGCTGTAATTTTCTTTAAAAAAAAATGTCTTAAAGCAAGTATTCACTATGTGGTTCTTTCTTATCCTGAAGTGTACTGAAAGTATTTGGCAGGAACGTAGCTAAAGGTTCCTATCAAAGCTACCTCTTTTCTATTAGTTGTGAATGAACTCATGTTTATATCAACCTGAATGTGGACATTTTGGAGTAAATGAGCTGGAAGTCAGAGATAACTTAAGTCACTGCCTGGTGTATACTACCTTGAGGACTTTGTAATTCATAGGTACAATATGATATTTCCAAATTTCCTAATTAGGAGCTAGTAGGTGATATTTTTCAGTGTTAGCAGATCCAGAAATTATAGATATAACTACCTCTAATCAGGTATAATTCTTTTATTCCTTTCAATGTACCATTATATAATTGTTACCTAAACCAAACTACTCAAACTACTGGAGTGTTCAGTCAGCATATTGCTGACTTGGTTCATTGTTGAATCAGTAAACAAACTAACAGAACCGTATCACATTGTAATTATTACATGTATGTAAATTTCCTTGAGCAGCTTGAATATGTTCATCATTCAAGAAGGTGACCCAAACAAATTTGACTTCATTGATAACGAAGATAAAAGGTATGTTTAAGTCAACAGGCAACACAAAAGTGACCAAATTGGTTTGGAGGTTTCTCCATTTTTAGTTGGGATTTATCTGTTTCTGTTTCATTCTTTTATAATGAAATAGAGCTATTCACAAAGGCTGCCATTTTCACTGGGCTATTTGAAGTTCTAAAACTCAGATTTTTCTGATTAGTGGGCTTGCATCATTGTATATAATTTGTGCATAAATTCTTTCCTTTTAAAGTCCTTAGAAATAGTGCTCATAAGATCCTGTTCCCACCTTTATCTTATAATGTCTTATCAAGTGCCTTGTACTAAGTGAACTCCTAATTAGAACAATTTCTGTGTCAAGGTTATGAGGAAGTTATGTAGTTACTCCCTTCTTTGGAAATAATCTCTTTGTGTATGGATCCCATTCTATTAGTATAACTCTGTTTATTAGTGTCCTTCTCTGTCCTTCCCTCCGTCTGCCATTCTTTTTTTTTTTTTTGAGACAAGAGTCTCACTCTGTTGCCCTGGTTAGAGTGCTGTGGCGTCAGCCTAGCTTACAGCAACCTCAAACTCCTGGGCTCAAGCAATCCTTCTGCCTCAGCCTCCCAAGTAGCTGGGACTACAGGCATGTATTACCATGCCCGGCTAATTTTTTCTATATATTTTTTAGTTGGCCAATTAATTTCTTTCTATTTTCAGTAGAGACGGGGTCTCACTCTTGCTCAGGCTGGTTTCGAACTCCTGATTTTGAGCGATCCACCCGCCTCAGCCTCCCAGAGTGCAAGGATTACAGGCGTGAGCCACCGTGCCTGGCCTTCCCTCTGCCATTCTGTCTTATTTAATATTTGTTTTCCTTGGTCCTTCAATATTAGCATCATTGTTGATATAAGATTGTTGATCTCATTATGTTACATGTGCTGCCTGTTCCAATTAGCATATTGACTATAATTTAAAAGTGCTCTTTTGTGTATTTCTTGCTTTTAAACCCTTGCTCACTCTGTTTATCCAACCATTTGTCCATCTATCCTATCAAGCCCTTATCCTATCTTAGTTCATTTTGATCCCGGTATTAACATTATCACTAGGCTCTGTTCTCATAATACAAGTTAGAATTTAGACTATATATGAGCTACATTAGCAGTCCCCAACCTTTTGGCACCATGGACTGGTTTCATGGAAGACAATTTTTCCACAGACCAGGGGTGGGTTGTAGGGGGATGGTTTCTGGATGATTCAAGCGTATTATATTTATTGTGCAGTCAAACCTCTCTGCCAATGGTAATCTGTATTTGCAGCTACTCCCAGTGCTAGCCTAGTATCACCACCTCAGCTGCACCTCAGATCATCAGGCATTAGATTCTCATACGGAGCACACAACCTAGATCCCTCGCATGAGCAGTTTACAGTAGGGTTGGTGCTCCTGTGAGAATCTAATGCCATAGCAGATCTGATAGGAAGTGGAGCTTATGCAGTGATGCGAGGATGGGGAACGGCTGTACATACAGATGAAGCTTCACTCACTGGCCCTCCACTCACCTCCTGCTGTGTAGCCCAGTTCCCCGGGGCTTGAGGACCTCACAGCTACATGATTCATTATTTAATCATTGAATTAATTTGGAAATGGAAGTATAGTACACTACATAGCACCATATCATGTTATAATCACTATATATAGTTTTCCTTGGTAATTGGAATGTGATTTTATCAAGATGATGACTATTGAAATTTAATAATATTTTCTCATGCTTAATCCCGTCAGCAAGACAGAAAATTGCTTTAGACTAGATTTCCAAATAATATGCTTTTAATGCTGAGATGTCTGAGGTAGTCGTGAATATCTAATAGATAGGTTTTTATTATTGAATAAGATAAAGTTCTGATGTTAATAGTGGTTTTTATAAATTCATTTCAATAGTCATGTCTTTTCGTTCCAAATTACTTCTGGTATAATTTATTTTCTAAGATTCACCAGGGCTTACACAGGCAATATAGAGAGTTCTAACTTACATGTCATAACCAGGTAGGGTAAAACAGATGCTAGAACCCGCTAGGGTTAATGAGTTGAGCTTACTCCTAGACACTGTATGTGCTATGGTCATTGGTACTATGTATCTGGAAGGTTAATTTGATAAGGTGAGTAGTATAGATTGGAGAAAAGAGAGACCAAGAAAGTACAGTCCAGTTAGGAGTTCACTATAAACTATAATATAGACTTGAGGACCTGGAGTCAAGAAATTCATTTTTTAGTTAAAATCTCCTTGAAACATAACAAGTGATTTTATGGATTTTATGTAGTGAGCAAAAAAGGGAATAGTCAAAAGTAACAGTAAGACCCTCATTTATTGCTGGTGGGAATGTAAACTGGTGCAGCCACTATGGAAAACAGTTCAGTGGTTCCTCAATAAGTTAAACATAGAATTACCATATGATCTAGCAGTTCCAATCCTGTGTATATATTCAAGAGAACCGAAAACAGATGTTCAAACAAAAATATGTATACAGATTCTTATAACAGCACTATTTATAATACTCCCAAAGTGGAAAAAACCCAAATGTCTATCAACTAATGAATGGATAAACAAATGTGTTATATCCATACAATGGAATATTATTTGGTAATAAAAAGGAATTAAGTGCTGATAAATACTACTACGTGGATAAACCTTGAAAACATTATGCTAAGCAAAAGAAACTAGGCATAACAGAGTACATATTATATGATATGAAATATCTGGAATAGGCAAAGCCATAGCGACAAAATGATATTAGTAGTTGCCAGGAGCTGGGCAAAGTGGCAAATGGGGAGTGACTGCTTAATAGGTACAGGGTTTCCTTTAAGGATGATGAAATATTTAGGAACTAAATAGTGATAATGGTTATACAACATTGTTAATGTACTAAGTGCCACTGAAGTATACATTTTAAAATGGTCAAAATGAGGATTTTTATTTTATGTGTATTTTACAATTTTTTTAAAAGAATGTGGCTGGGCATGGTGGTTCATGCCTGTAATCCCAGCACTTTGGCAGGCCAAAGCAGGAGGATTGCTTGAGGCCAGGAGTTTGAGACCAGCCTGGGCAACATAGCAAGACCCTGTTTCTACAAAAAAATAAAATAAGAACTCAAAATTAAGCTAATTTTTAAAAAAAGCAACACCAAGGCAAGAATCACAGACTTAAATGCTTTCAGGGTGCTGGGAAGTGCAGTAGATAGAGTAAAGAAGTGGCAGAGAGGGAATGTGGTGAACTGGGTATTCAAAATCAAAGTTTTTGAAAACTGTATTTGGGCAAAATAAAATATAACTGTGGGCTGTAGTTTTCACCTCTACTAGAAATTGAGCTGAGCAACTAGACTCAAATTTCCACAAGAGTAGAGAATAAATATAACTTATTTACCCAGTATCTTAATTTAGCACAATGCCTAGCCAGTATATTTAGATGCTCAGCAAGTGTTTGTTAGATGAAAAATAATAAATAAATAAATAAATAAAGTCTGGGCAGTTAAGGCTATATTCTTTTACTCTTGTTGATTTTATCTCCAGCTCACCACCCACAACTAATCAATTTACATATTTTAATAATCTGTATTTTTTATATTTTCTTCTATCTTTCCTATCCCTTTTCTCATTGCCAACTTGGGTGTGCAATGTTTCTTACCTGTGTTAATAACTTCCTAATGGTCTCCCCTTCCTTTAGGTTGTCCTTTATTTTCTTCAATGTATACATTGAATATCCTTGATCCAAAATGCTTGGAACCAGAGCGTTTTGGATTTTGGGATTATTTTTTATTTTGGAATATTTGCATATACAAAATGAGATATCTTGGGGATAGGACCCAAGTCTAAACACAAAATTCATTTATATGTCATATATACTTTATACAAGTAGCCTAGAATTACTTTTATCATCTTTTATAATTTTATACATGAAACAAAAGTTTGTGTACATGAGGTTAGGTGTGGAATTTTTACTTGTGGTGTCATGTTGACACTCAGAAAGTTTTGAATTTGCGAGCATTTTGGATTTCAGGTTTTTGGATTAGGGATGTTCAACCTGTATTACAAAACACAGTGTCCTGCTCAAAATCCTTGAGTACTTTTAAATAAAGTCTAAGTCCCTTTGCATGGTAGGAAAAACATCCATGATCTGGCCCCTTTCACATCTGCTGCTGATCTTCCTTCCTCAGGTCCTTATAATTCCACCCTCTCTGAATTTTCCAGTTACCAAAGCACAAGGTGCATTTTTGACATTTTCTTCTGTCTATTTTATGGTGCCCTTCAGGCTTTATTTATCTGTCTGTCCATCCTTTAAGACTCTGTTTCCTCCAAGAAACTTTCCTAACCAATCCAGTCTCAGAGATGGACTCCTGTTTTTGCTCCTCTTTGTGCTACAGTGCTCTGCATTTCTTTTATTGTACTTACCTCACTGGTTTATCATTGTGTTGCTTGATTTCCCTATTTGATTGCTAACTTTTTGAGGCCAGGGACCAAATCTATTTCCTGTGCCTGGCATATGGCAGGTACCCAGGAAAGGCAGCCCTTATCGCTATTAAAAAATAATTTGTTATGTGGTAATCGTATGTTTAATGAATGTTGAATGAGAATATTGAAGAAATATAAAGCAGAATATAATTTGCTAGATGTCATATAAGAGATAAAAAGCAAGGATTTAGTTGAGAGAAAGTTTTCATAGAAGAGATAGCGTTGGGAATGGACTTTGAGATGTGGGTAAGTGTGGGGGAGATAGATTATATTCAGTTATTCAACAATTATTGAACAGTGACTATGTGCTAGCTACTATACCCGGCTTTGAAGTTATCCAGAGCCTATCTAATATTTGTCTTCGTAATTTCTAATTGATTACTACTTACTAACAGACAATTCCAAGAGTATTCTGAATTTTAGTTTTATTTTCTTTTGTAGTATACTAGGGTACAACACCAACTCTAAAACTGTACCTGAAAGTAGACTTACTTTTAGAACGTTAGTAATAAATATTAAGAAATATTACTGTGGCCAGGTTTCATGAAAGCTATTATCTAGTTTTAATAAAAAATAATTAAAACTCATTTTTGCCTCATAAAAATGTTAATATGTAAAAAGCAGGCAGCAGGTTAATTCTTAGACTCTACTTATTTTAGAGCTCTATTAATTATAACTTGGAAACCTTAATCAGGCTATATTAAAAGGCTAAATAGGTTGTAATCTTACCCTCCCCCAATTTCCATACTCTAAAAGTCTAAAAATAAGCATATATATATATCAAATAAGCATTGTCCTCAAAATAAAAATAAACACTTCAGTATCACATAATTGAGAAATAACATTTTTAAGTAGGAAACACTAAGATTGTAGTTTTAAAAAACGAAGGTTGAGTTTTTTTCCTTCTACGAAAGATTTATTTCTTTTAAATTATGTGGGTGCTGAGATCTTTACTTTTATTCTAGAGTACTGCATGAATTTTTTTTAAACCAACGCTTAGCTTGCTAAAGTCTTCAAGCATCTCTTGCCACACTCATACGTACATCTTTAAAATGACAGACGGATAAATCCACACAGAAAAATAAAATCGTTTTAATTTCATCGTGGATGCTCCCTGACACCACCACCAAATCTACTTATGTGAAAGTATTATCATGAAGAGAAAAATGAGTTATTATGTATGAAAATTTTTTGGAATTGCTTTAAAATGCAAACCATTTTTAAAAATAGTCTAATCTTTGGCCTAGGCCAACCTCAAGCAAAAAAAGATAAATTGCCTAATTGCTTCAGATTAGAGTTTCTTTATAAACATTAAAATGTTTTAGGAAGTATTATTTAAACCAAAGATCAACAATGTTGGCCTAGATAGGCAGCTTGTTTATATAAATAAAGTTTTATTTGAACACAGTCACACCTGTTTATTTATGTATTCTCTGTGACTGATTTTGCAGTACAAGGGAGAAGTTAAATAGTTTCAACGGAGGCTGTGTAGCCCACAAAATCTGAACTATTTGTTGTCTGACCCTTTGAGTAACGGTTTGAGGATTCCTAGTTTAAACCATCCTGCTATCAGATAGATTAATATTATAATTAAAAAGTAGTTATTTATTGAATAACTAAACCAAATGCAAAAGGTGATTTTTCCCCTTGCAAAGTTTTCCTATTATGCAATAAAAAATTAAAGCATTTTATTGCTATTTTAGTCATTCTTTCATTTGTGCATTGCTTGCTAGCCTTGCCCTTGTTCAGTTTTCACAGGAGCAAGTGAAGCTTTATTCTTGTTTTCTACAAATTTGAAAATCACTACATACTAAAAGATCTTGTTATACCTTCTCCCACTCCCCCAACTCAAAGAATTTGAGAGAAATAATTTTTCTCTGTGATAGTGAATGTGGGCCTTTTCTTCTCTCTCTGCTCCAATTCCAGTCTATAATGTCAAACACAGAAATTCCCTTTCCCTTTTCTTTCAAAGGATTCTGATTGATTTACTTGCCATATTATTCATCTATAGGTCTCTTAAAGTTATTATATAATATGTGCTTAATCAGTAATTAGTGAGCATAACAGAATTCATTTCTTAGAAGAGGTAACTATAGCTGAAAAAATATATAGGAAATGATGGAATAAATCTCAGAATTTCACCTTAGCTGAAGTAGAACTATAAACTACTTATACTTACTTTGAATACATTATTGTATAATTTTAGAATGTTAGAGCCAGAATCTGTTGTAGACTTATAATGGAGTAATGCTTCTCAAACTTCAACATGCATTAGAACAGCGGTCCCCAAACTTTTTGGCACCAGGAACTGTTTTCATGGAAGACAATTTCCCCAAGGATCGGGGGGGTGGAGGAAGATGGTTTCAGGATGATTCAAACGCCTTACATTTAATGTGCACTTTATTTTTATTATTATTACATTGTAATATATAATGAAATAATTACAAAACTCACCTTAGGTTGGGGACCTCTGCATTAGAATGACTTGTTAAATGACTTGTTAAAGTACAGAATGCTGAGTCAACCCTCCAGAGTTTCTGATTCAGTAAGTCTTAGGTAGGCCTGAGAATTTGTCTTTTTTAGAAGTTCCCTGTTAATAATGATGATGATGGTCAGGAGCCCAGACAATGAGAATGACTGTAATAGAGGAAGGGATGGCTGACCACTCAGGCATTATCTCAGAGCTGTCAGGATAGCATATGGTCCTCATACTCTTGGTGTACCCAGAAGAGATCTGACACTGTGACCCATATTATTCAAAACCAAGAAGCCAGAACCCCCATTCATTATAGCTGCCAGGTGAACCAGATAGTTGGGGTGACAGGTCATGGCCTCTTACCCCTTATACTTTGATGGAGACTCTGACAAGTTTTTATTCCTTGAGCTCCTCTTTTAATTAGACTAATAAAGAAACATCTCTTAGTTCTTTTGTTATTGTTATTACTGTTGTTTGGTTTTTATTTTATTTCAACTCTGGCTTATTTCACTGAGGCGACTGTCAAAAATGCTAAGCTACAGTTATGCTTTAGGATAGGGTTGCACTCTCTGAAGTAGTTGATCATATCCATTATCTGTTTCCCTCTTATCAATAATCTTAATTCCACCTTTTGGTATATGTTATTTTAGTTAGTCCCATATTCAAATTATAAAAGGAATTTAAAGATTTTATAGTCCTACATTACTTTACAGATGAGGAAACTGAGGCAACCAGATAACTTGACATATCACACTACTTAGCAAAAAAGGCCTGGATTAGCCCCCACAGCCAAGTCATTAAATCCTAAACCACTGAACTCAGTCACCATGAGCAGAGGAGGGAGCTGCTTCACCAATGTGAAGTGCTTGTCCATTTGAAAGGCTACATGGAATTTTTAAAAGTACATATTTTGAAACCATACTTGTAAATCACCTTCATTTAATAGCAGTATAATTTTGACTACTGCAAATAGCATCAAATCTGTAAAATGAAGGATGATAACACCTACCTTAGAGCTGATTTTTTCTCTCTTCTTCATACCTTTCCTTCTTTACCAGCTGTACCGCTTTTGAATCCTTATGTGTTGAGCTGCTAAAAAATAAGCAGAGTTCCTATCTTCAGTTCTTCACTTCTCATTCTTTCACTCTCAAACCCCAGGCCATTTGAGTTCTGCCCTCACTGTTCTCCTGGAACTGTTTTTTTGAAGGTCCTAATGACCAACTGATGACTTTTTCCTCAGATGTCTTCTCAGCCCTAAGCTCATTATCCCATCTACCGGTTTCAGCACTCCAGACCACCACTGCCTTTTATCCTTCTTTTTCTGCTACTTCATTCGGCAGTCTCCCTCTTGTTCATAGGTTCCCTTCCCTTGACCTTTTCAACTTATATCTTTTCCCAAGGTGTGTTTCTACCTTATTTCTTATTCTGTGCTCCTTCCCTGACAGTTCTAGCCATTTCCAAAGTGTTATTTATCCACCTGTCTTTGTATGACATCTCTACTTCAGACATCTCTTCCAACTGCTAGGTACCTGACTGATTTTCCCATACCACCTAGTCCACTGATAATTTCAGACTGAGTACCTTTTCAGCTGAGTTCATTTCTTCTTTCTGAGCCACAATAGACTTTCCCTCCTTTGTTCTTCATCTTTGTTAATCTCTAAAATGTAGAGATGCTCCTCCATTTACAATGGGGTCATGTCCTGATAAAACTCATCATTAAGTTGAAAATATCATAAGTCAAAAACACAGTTAATACACTTAATCTACCCCAAGAAAATACATAAATTCAAAATTTGAAGTATGGTTTCTACTGAACATGCATCACTTACGCACCATTGTAAAATCAAAAAATCATAAGTTGAACCGTTGTAAGTTAGGGACCATCTGTATGTGGAAATACACAGGACCTAGATTGTCCTAAGCAGTCTCAGAAAGGAAAAAGTTGATGGACTTACACTACCGAATTTAATGATTTACTATAAAGACAGAACAGTAAAACAAGGTGGTTATAGCATAAGAATCAACAAATAGATCAGTGCAACAGAATAGAAAGTCTAGAAATAGACCTATGTTTTGTGGTCATGTAATTTTTAACAAAGATGCCAAAGCAATTCACTGAGGAAGGGAAATTGTTTTGTACACATGGCTCTGGAATAATGAGGTATTTATCTAGAAGAACAAAATGAACCTCAGCCTCTACCTTATACCATAAACCAAAAATAATTTGATGTCGATCATAAACTTAAATATAAAGACAAAATCATATGTAGTTTAGTAGAACACGTAGGAGAATATCTTCATGACTGAGGGATAGATGAAAGTTTCTTAGAAAGGTCATAGAAATTAAATACTATATGAAAAAAACTAATGAACTAAACTTCATCAATTGTAAAATATAAAACTTTTGTCAAAAGCACAGTTAAGAAATTGTACAGGCAAGTGACAGACTGGGAGAAAATATTTTCCAAATCATATACCTGACAAAGCACTGTATACCACCACAGTGTATCCAGGATACATAAAAAACATTCTATAACTTGTTAAATAATATATGTGTAATAACACATAATTCAAGTTTTTAAAAGAATGAGCAAAAGATCTGAAGACATTTTACCAACTCTGCTTACCTTGGGAGGTCAAGGCAGGAGATCTGTTGAGGCCAGGAGTTCAAGACCAGCCCGGTTAGCATCGCGAGACCCCATTTCTACCAAAAAAATAACAAATTAGTTAAGTGTGTTGGCATATACCTGTAGCCCCGCTTGGGTAACTGAGGTGGGAGGATGGCTTGAGCCCAGGAGTTGGAGGTTACAGTGAGCTATGATTGTGACACTGCACTCCAGCCTGGGCAACAGATCAAGACCCTATTTCTAAATGAATGAATGTACAGATAGAAGGATAGATAGTTGATAGGTATATGATAAAGCAGCAAGTACAGTAAAATATTAATGGTAAAATCTAGGTTGAGGTATTCATACATGTGTTTGTCATAAAACTATTTCAATTTTGCTTTATGTTTCAAAATTTTCATAATGAAGTGTTAAAGACAACTGTGTGGAAAATAGACTGGGGACCAGTTAGGGCATGTGCCATTGCATTAAAAAGTTACAGAGTTTTATTTTTCTTGACCAACTATAAGCTATAATTTTATAAAACTTGGTCCAATATTTGATTGTCTGACTAACTGATCTGTGGAATTTGATCTGTTACAGGGAAAGTCCTTCTGCTAGCATCGACACATGTGCATTTCTGTCATCATTCGTGTGCTCCAATAGGACTCTGCTGATTGATGGCCGGGTAGAACTCAAAAGAGGCCTGCAGAGACAGGAGCGGCATCTTTTCCTATTCAATGATCTGTTTGTTGTGGCCAAAATCAAGTAGGTGGACTGTACACTCTCTCCTGGTTATCATTATAAAATTGAATTTCCACTAATAAGGATACTCTTTCTACTCAATGCTTATTGTTGAGAATGCCTGGCCTCTATTACTATACCTAATATCTAAAGTGAGTTTTATGTTTGTTTTTTGCAAAACAAGCTTCAATTATTTATTCACTCAACAAGTGTCCATTTAGGTCCTGTGCCATGCCCTTAATAAATGTAGGAAATACAGTGAAAATGTGATGGGTGGTCCTTGCTCTTTGATAGTTTACATTCAAATGTGGGAGCTTACCTTCTTATGTGGTGGGCGGGGGTCAGGGAGAATGACAGATTGTGGTTAGTGCTATGAAGAAAATAAGGTGCTGGGTGAAGTAAAAGATGGGGTATGTGTTACGTAGGTGTAGTCAGGTGGAAAAATCACTGAAGGATAAAAAGCAAGTAGCCATTTAGATAGATATCATGATGAGCATTCTATTAATAAGTAGAGGGAACAGATACAAAAGTGATGGGGAAAGCTTGGCCCTTGGGGGAGTTAAAAGAAGGCCTGTGTAACTGGAGCCTAATGAGTAAAGGAGAGTGATAGGAATTAAGATTAGTGAAGTAGACAAAGGTTAGGTTATCAGGACCTTTGTAGGCTATATTAATGATCCCTTGCCGTATAGCAAATTACCCAAAAACGTAACAGCTTAAAATTGTAAACATCTACATTTTCTCTCAGTTGGGAATCTGGGAGTGTTTCTCTGGATGGTTCTGGCTCACAAGGCCTCATGAGGAGGACCCTCAAGCTTGATGGGCAAGGTTACAGTTATCTCAATGCTCAACTAGAACTGGAGAATACACTTCCAAGCTCACTCGCGTGGATGCCGGCAGTCTCAGTTCCTCACTGGCTGTTAGCCAGAGGCTTCCTCTCCATGTGGGTCTCTCTACCGGGCTGCTGATAATGGTAGTTGCTTCTTTCTTCAGAGTGAAAGATCCAAGAGAGTGAAAGAGAGAATAGGCCTTTGAAATAGCACCCAAAATAGAAACCACAGTCTTTTATAACCTAATTTTGGAAGTGATGTACCATCGTTTCTGATGTATGTGATTGTCCACACAGAACAGCCTTGGTGCAGCATGGAAGAGAACTACACAAGGGTGTGACTATCGGGAATTAAGGATCATTGGGGACAATCTTGGAGGCTTGGTACCACAAAGGCTATCATAAGGACTTAGGATTTTATTCTGAAGGGTTTTAATTAGGGGAATGACTTAATGTAATTCATATTTTTAAAACATAATTCTGGCTCATGTTATTTAGATAATGGATTGGAGGGTAGGCAAGAGTGGAAGCAAGGAGACTAGATAGGAAGTTATTGTAGTCATCCTGATGGGAGGTAATGAAGGCTTTATCTGAGGAAATGACAGTTAATAGGAAGATATATAAATATCTAGAATATATTAATACTTTGGAAGTACCAAAGAGGAATCACTTTCTGCTTAACCCTAAATACCAGTGCAGTTAACACCCAACCTAGAATATGGTGGCTGCGACTTGCTCTGTTTCCCATTCTCCTTATTTATGAAATATCAGGAAAGATAAAAGTATTTTAACAAATCTAATCTCACAAAAGAGATCTGTAGTCACTAGAGAATAGTAAACACTTTTTTCTACCCACACTCACACATTGAAGTTATTCAGTGTCATAAATAAGACATGGATGAGGCTAAATAATTTTGCAAAACACTATATTTAATCTGAGTGGTGTTAATAACAATAGAAACCCAGCATCTATTGGGATCTTATTGTATGTTAGGTATTCTTCCAAAGACTTATAAGTGGTCTATGAAGTGGGTATTTATTTTCCTCATTTTACAAAAGTAATTGATACTCAGAGAAATTGACTTCCTCAAGATCACAGAGTAATTAGATGAACCCACATTTGAACCCAGATCTATCTTATTTCAAGTCCATTCTTTTAACCAATATGTTGTCTGCTGTCTCTATTACTTAACTCTTTCTTTTGTTATGGATTTCATAGAAGATTCCTCAACCATATAGTTTTATTCACCATTAAATCAGTCTTTCCTTTGTGATGAGTAAAATGGTCCAACTAAATATTCATTTAGTGAGAAATGGTATAGACTGCTTAGTGAATGTTTCAAAAGTAAAGGCAAACAAAGATAAACTATTTCAGAATGTTTTGAATAGAAGTAATGCCTACATATATAGTTTTTGAAGTGGATATGATGTTATGAGTAATACAGAGGGGGAGAAAGGTTTTTTATACAAGCCTTTATGCTTTAAAAAGTCCACTTGAAGCTCTGAGTAGGAAGGCTGTTAAGAGAGGAACAAATCATTAGTTTAAAAAAAATTATTCCTTTATTTAAAAATTATTAGATGGGTTCTATATGCTAAATAATATGATAGGAGAATCACAAAGGTCTCAATTTAATTTTCCTAGCAATCCCTCAAGAAAACAGTTGTTTTAGATGTCTAACACTATGGCTTGGGGTGAGGGGGTCGGTTGTCATAATCTAGGAAATGGCAGAACTGGGGCTTGAATATAGACCTTAATTCCAAAGGCTGGCACTTTCTGTCTTCCTTACCACATTGTACTCATTAGGTGCAAAACTTAGCCTGGAGGTAAACAGACAACAACCAATTTCCTGAACTTTAGGAGCTTAAAGACTATTTACTTATAACATGAATTCAGTTCTTAGGGAAGAAGGTATTTTCCTTCACTCTTTTTTTTTTTTTTTTGGTTTTTTTCTTAGCAGTTATGATAATATTTAGAGTAGAGAACCTTTGTTCTTTTTTTATGTTAAATTATTTATTGTTCTGTATACTTTTCACATCTAAGTGGTTTTTATATAACCTATATTTTGCTAAAAACATTTTATATACCACCAGAAAATTGCTGTTTTTAAATATATTGTCAAAATTTGTGCCCATCATCTACTTCTATAGCTTTTTGTTTTAATTGTCCCTCTATCACATAAGATTACACTATCTTTTCCCACATAACTCTGTGTCCACTCTAATGTTTTTATGAAGTGACAAAAAGCTATATCAATTGATTTTAAATGCTATTATTTAAGAGATTTAGTTCATGAAAGATTATTTTAAGTACTTTGTATATCCATTGGGGATATTTAAAAGTTTGGGTGATCTATGTTATTTTTATTTTTCTGGCATACACCCAAGACCCTTAAGATAGAAAGAACATAGGTATTTGAGGAGATGATGATGATGATTAAATCGTGCCACCTTACAAAAATTTAGCCTGTTTTTTAGGAAATTAATTACATGATCATTCTCATAGCAAACATTTAGATATATTCACAGATCCTTCTTAATATGAAAGAACTCAATTTTTTCCAAAATAAATAGCAATCAAAAAGAAATTGTCTCCTGCAATAACAAACCTATGTCTTCTCTGTGAGTTCTTGCCCTAGGTTAAAGAATTGGGTGGTACCCTGGATCAATTAATTTGTTGAAATAATCTGAGACCAGCACCTAGTCTTTATACTTGGCCGTAGGGGAAAAGGCGGGACCTTCAGTTCCGTGTTATGTCAGCTCATCTTTAGGCTTCATTTGGAAATTGCTTTCAGTCCTTGGGTTGGGCCTACAGAAGTAAACGCAGGTGAGACAAATAATTGACCAGCTGCCACATATTTATTTGGTCAAATTAAGGGAATTTTAGCAAGTGCAATGATAGAGAGGGTGTTAAATTCTTCCTTTTATTGGGTAAAGTATCATTTTGCTCCATTTTGGGCTGGATGTTCACAGTGTTTGCTGAAAACTAGGATGTACCCAAATTGCCCTGGGCATTCTTTTTATCTATTTAAGTCTCAGATCCATCTGAGCATCAAATCTGTCAATTAGGTCAAAAGATATGATGGTTTCCATATTAGGGAATGTAAGGGGGATTAGGTAGAAATTGTGAAAAAGCAGTTTCACTGCTGACTTACAAGCAGATCATCTTCTGAGTCCCCAGAGATAAACATTAATTGTGTCAACCCTATTCTCTTTTAGGTTCTTTTTTAGGCTACAGTTCTTCAGTTTTAGCCAGATTATATGGGAAGATGTTTGAGCAAAATCTTAAGAAAGAAAATTTAGAATAATTTATGCCTCTAAAGACTAGAAAAATCTTATAACTACTCAGTTGAAAATGTATTATAAATTCCTATAATTAATTCCAGGTTTTTTCAGCGCATCTCTCTTAAAATGAAAATTTTATAAACATTTTAATAAATCATGAATATTTTGTGTGTTCAGCCACTCAAATCTTTTTGGAAATAAGCAAGTTAGAAATAATAAATGAATTATTTTTTTGTAACAACAGTAAATTTAAAGTTAGGTTTTGGATCCAAATGCAATGCTCAATATATAGAAAAACAAAGTGGCCAGTTAATGGCTATTTGTTGCCATGCATGCAGGCATGAGAAATAAATGCTTCACCAAATGTCTTAAAGGCATTCTTGGGCCAAGGTAGCTAACTATGTTACAATTTACTGTGCTAGGCACTGAAGATAAAAGCAGTGAATAAGACATTTATTATAAGTACAGAATCTCCCATAAAATTTAGGAAACAAAATAACAAGAGGTCCTTTTGGTTTTATCTTTCTAGGTATAATAATAACTTTAAGATTAAAAACAAAATTAAATTAACTGATATGTGGATAGCAAGCTGTGTGGATGAAGTGGGAGAAGGCAACACCAATACTATGAAATCCTTTGTCTTGGGCTGGCCCACTCTCAACTTTGTGGCCACTTTCAGGTAAGAATCACAGCTTGTCCTGTATTTACCCAGTTTAGCTACTATGGTAATTTCTACAATAAGAGAAAAAATTTAAGCAAATTTTGTCCCCCAAATTGTTAGAAGGAAAATATTTTATTCTGATTGTTTATGACGCCAGTAACTCATCTTTTGACACATATAGCCAACCAAGATACTTTTGTGACTTATGTTTCTCTCAAAGAGCTTTTGATTAAAATATATGAAAAAAAAATGGTACTATTGGGAACTCTTGGAGTCATTTTCCTTGATTTGACCAATGATTTTTAAAAGGAGCTCTACTGAAACAACTGGAGGGATAGGAACTTCCAGGAATATGAAAGGGGAATAGACAGGTCAGATCTTTAGGACTCCCTCTCCAACATCTCCTTTCCTAATATCTAGGTATTTGTTTTACATATTGAGCTTTTGAGTCTTATCATTCTTTTTGAACCACTGAAATGACCTTCACTGAATCAAATTTTATAAAATAGTCCAATTAAGTTTGATTAACTAGTTTATACTCCAAAATTTTCTGATGAAGCGGGTGTTCATTATACCAATAAAATTAATGTCATGAAATACTGAGTTACCTAAATTGTATATCAGGTTTTGATTTAGTATCGATAGAGGTATATAATCAAGAGAAAACTTAAGATTTTAAGAAGTAAAAATTAGTTTCCCAAGACTTACTCCTAGGTGGGGATGGGGTTGGAGAATGTATGAATCAAGAATTTTTGTCCTCTTATCCTGAACATGCTCAATTGGCACTTTTCAGTTCAGGGTGAACATATCAAAACTCATACCTGTGCTTTTCAACAACTGTGTTCCAACTCCAGTATTTGTTTTACCCTTAAAGAGTTAGTGTCCACTACGTGAACATGATGCTTTTCTTTCTGTTCTCTTCCCATCACCACCAGACTCCTCAGGCATCATCCTAAAGCTGAATAACTAAAATTTTCCAAGCTGTTAAATCTTCTCTATTAAAAGACAGACATGTCATTAAACTCTACCATACACTATTGGCCTACCACAAGATTTTAAGAACTTATTTGGAAGGAAAATGTGTTTGTATCTTTCTCTGCATGTCTTCTTTAACATGACAGATTTCTGCAGATATTATCATTTCCTATTGCTTAATCTCCTTGGAGTTACAGGTAAAGGGAAGCAATTTCAAGTCAGAGGTGTGACTAGATGATGTTTTTAATCAAAGAATTTCCATGAAACTTCTTTGTAAGAAGAGGGGGAACTGTGGAACCAAGTTTTATATATTGTATTGCTCAAACTATGGTTCTTTAACCAAGTGATCAAGGTTAGTATCACCAGTGATGTGTGTGAATATCAGGAATTCCTTGATATAATGTGATGATAAGAGCAATTCACCTCTGTGATCTTTTTCCAGAAAAACCCATAACTCCAGTCTAATCATGAGAAAAACATCCAACTAACACAAAATGAAAGACATTCGACAGAATAACTGACCAGTACTACTCAAAACTTTCGAAATCAAGAAACAAAAACAGGGAAAGACTGAGAAACTGTCAGAGATCAATTACTAAGGAGACATGATAATTAAATATAATGCAGTATTCTGAATTGGCTTCTAGAACAGAAAAAGGACATTAATGGAAAAACCAATGAAATCTGAATAAAGTCAAGAGTTTAGTTAATAGTAATGTACCAGTATTGGTTTCTTAGTTTTAAAAAATAGGGTATTATAATGTAAGAGGGTAATATTAGAGGAAACTTAAACTGAGTGACACGTATATAGGGACTCTCTGTATTATCTTTGTAACTTTTCTGGAAATCTACAATTATTTAAAGATTAAGTTTATTTTTTAAAAAAGTAAAGTGTTGAGTTCTGCCTCTGGTATGTCAGAGTAGGGTCTTAACGACTGACCACCCTACAAATAACAACTGTAAACTCCAAAAATTACCTGAGGGTTCTAGAGAATGAACAAAATTTGGCAGATTTGGGAGAGGAATTAAAACTTGAAAGAAGTCACTAGCAGGTTTGTATTAGGCACTAGAAGATCTCCTTGGTCTTCTGCTGAGTGGATTTCTTAATACTGAGTCATGAATGTCAGCTGGATATTTCTATGTTTAACTGCTGGACTAAATCATTGGCCATTATTGTTAAGATATTTTGCAGAAGAATTTAAAAATTACATTTAAGACTTTTTTTTGGGGGGGGGACTACAAAACATTTACAGTACAGTGTTTACAGTCACAATTTGTAGTGAACTGATTTCCCAAAATATATTACCACTCAAGTTGACTTATCTTGTTACATTCAAAAACCTACTCTGTCAAAGTAGTCCAGAGAGTACATACATAGTGCTCCCGCTGTATCTACATACAACCAACACTCCATTTTAAGTGTACAATTAAATGATTTTCAGTGAATTTACCGAGGTGTACAGTTAGAACTGGAACTAGACAAGGATGCCCACTCTCCCCTCTCCTATTCAACATAGTGCTCGAAGTCCTAGCAATAGCAATTAAGCAAGACAGTGGTATTATACTTCTTATAACTAAGAATATTGTACGAAGAATATTGGTAAGGTATTGATTTGGTCCTTGAAAGAGACTTTTTTAGTATCACCAACTCTGTTA
>CAUYRT010061519.1:0-16971 GCA_963574885.1 Lepilemur ruficaudatus
TCCTAGTCCACGGCCAGGACTCTTCCCAGCCCCAAATTAGCCTCCTCCCTGGAGATGCCCGGGTTGGGCAGCCCACCTGCCTGGACTGCTCAGGGCCCAGGTGAGAGGCAGATGCACTGCCCCAGCTTAACCTTTGCCAGCCTGCCGGGCAACCAGCTCATAATTAGGCAATTAAGTCTTCGAGCAAACACTGGAGAAGTCCAACCTGTTTTTGCATCGTTTCAGGAAAACAAAGTCCCAGGAGCTTTCCAGTAAGCTTGAAGAATAAACAGGGACAAACAGCTCAGGTCCTGCCCCTCCCCAGTGCCACCCCTCCTGCCTGGCTCCTGCCCATACCGGTCACCAAGGCTCCAGGGCCCCATTTGTTCTCCAAAGTGTGCCTTGGCATGAGCCGTGGGTCGGTGAAAGCAGCCCCCTCCCTGGGGTCGTTATGTTTCTAGGATTCCCCAGGGCAGGGCTTCAGCACTTATAAATGTCAGTTTGGGCATTTGTAACACTCCAGGGCCCGCCCTGGGGCCAGGACGGCCAAGGCCTGGGGCTTAGTCACTTTCTGGGTCCCGGATGTCTGGCTGGAGCAGGGTTGTTGAATATAGCAGTGCAGAAGAGGCCTCACTCAGAGTAGGCGCCAGGGCAGGGGAAAGCCCCTCCTGGGGTAGGACCGCGGGCGGAAGTGAAGAGGGAGAGGCCCTTGGGCACCCACCCCAGGCTCCTCACTTTCCGCTGCTCCTTTTGTAGGTGACAAAGACCTCAGCGCTGGCGGGGAGGCCCAGGAGCGGGCCGGAGAGCCCCCAACAGCCAGGAGCCCCTCTGGAGAGCAGGCTGTGCAGAGGAGTGGGGGAGAGGGCAGCAGGGAGGGCAAGGGCCAGGCACGGCAGGGGCACAGGAGGAGCATCACCCCCTCTCCCCAGGACTGATCAGGGCTGGCACTGCAGGGAGCTCTCAATCCAGGTCCATTCCTTGCCCTGCTGGAGAAGAGCTGTTCAGGAGTTTCCCAAGAGCCATCTCGTGGCAGCCTTGCCTGTCCCCATCCTTCTGATGCTGCATGAGGGGCTGACTTCTGGGCCCCAGAGGCCCCTGTGCTGGCTGTCCCCCAACCTCAGTGCTTGCCACCTCATATTCAAATTGTCTACAGACTTTCCTGTCTCCCCACCAGACTGCGGGCAACTTAAGGACAGGACCCACACGTGATGTGGCCCTAAATGTCCACCCCACGCCTGGCACCTGGCACGTGGGAGGGTCTCAGAATGCCCCAGCTGTGGGAGTTCATGAGCGCTGAGGAGGGAGGTGTGCCCTTGGAGAAAGCCCTGGACCAGAAGTCAGGAGAGCTGGGTTCTGCTTCCTCCTCAGTCGCCAGCTCACAGTTCTACCTTGAATGGAGCATTCTACTGTTCTGGCCCTCAGTTTGCCCAGTGGTGAAATGGGGATCGGATGACAGGGACGTTTCTCTGCATTTCTGATAGTATGTCTATCAGTCAGGGGTTTGACCACAGAAGCACTGGAACAAAATCATTAGAAGGATGTGGATATTTTATTTATTTTAATTTCTTTTTTTGAGATAGAGTCTCACTCTTTTCCCTGGGCTGGAGTGCCGTGGCATCAGCCTAGCTCACAGCAACCTCAAACTCCTGGGCTCAAGTGATCCTCCTGCCTCAGCCTCCCGAGTAGCTGGGACTACAGGCATGTACCACCATGCCCAGCTAAATTTTTCCATATATTTTTAGTTGTCCAGCTAATTTCTTTCTATTTTTATTAGAGACGGAGTCTCGCTCTTGCTCAGGCTGGTTTCAAACTGCTGACCTTGAGCGATCCACCTGCCTTGGCCTCCCAGAGTGCTAGGATTACAGCCGTGAGCCACTGCGCCCGGCCTAGCTAGTGTCTGATTTCCAATTTCACATGTGAAGCAGAGGAGAATCTACTTGGCCCTGCATAAGACAGCTGTCCAACTCTGGACCAATCAACCATAGCAAACTAAAAGGGAAGTTGGCCCGTTGCCTACTTGGTGGGAATAGGATTTCTGAGATAGAGTTTGGGGCAGTCTGGGAGATAATAGGCATGTCTAATGTCTACAGAACAAAACACAATTAAAATAAAAGTACCTTGCATTTATCTAAAAATAAATGGTAAACACAAAACAATGTTTAATAACATGGGAAAATAAAGCAATTCAAATCAAAACAATGACAAAATAATTCTTAATTTCCACTGAAGAAAATTTAGCAATAGCTATCAAAACATGAAAATGCCATCCTTTGATAAAAATTTAATTTTCAAGAATTTATGTGGTAGATATATTTTTATTTGAACAAATGCCCATTCTTTGCAGATATTAATGTATTGACGGAAGAGCAATGGAATGGAAACAACCTAAATGCTATCAGTAGGCATTTGGTCCAATAACTTATGGTACAACAATAAAATTGTATATTAAACAATCAGGAAAAATAATAAGGTAGGTATACATGAATCAATGTGAAATTTTCTTCAAAGTATATTTTTAAGAGAAAAATGGAAGCAAAACTCTATAAATATTATGCTTCCATTTCTGGAGAAAAAAAAATCCACTTATATGGGATACTTCCTAGAAAGAGCTGAACAGTAATGACATAATGATAAAATAGTCCTTACCACCTTAATGACTTCAAAAAAGTTATGTCAAATCTACTTCCTCTCACCTGGATGAAAATATTAATATCTTCTAGATGTAAAAGCTTATTCTGTCATTTTCCTAGTAGTCAAAAGTACAGTACAAAATAATATCAATATTTCAAAGTTAATTTTGATACAACAAACATAGAACTCATGCCTATAATGCAGAAATGGGCATGGCCAGGGTTTCTCTTCATTTTCCCTACACTCTGGTGGTTTTTTTTTTTTTTTTTTTTTTTTTTTTGCCAATACAACTTAGAAGCTGGGCGAGAATTAGTGGTATAGGGCTAATACAGCAACAAGATTGAAACTATTTTTAGTTTTCTCTATGTATCAAGGTCCAAATGCAGGCAGAGCCTTTTATCTTTTAGAACTTCCTCAGGCTTTCAGTGACCCTGCAATACTGGGATCTTCCACGCTTAGGTGCCTGGTGTAGGCAATGACTTTTTTGTCAGGGGCTTATAATTCTCCCCATAAAACCTCCTTAGAGCCATTGGTCCGTCCAGAAGTTCTTTCTGGGTAAAGTCCTTTGTGAAATGAATCAAGTCATCCTTTGTGTACCTGATCAGTCTTTGGGAACACGCTGTTCTGACCTCCTTCTGAGTGAAAGTTCAATTCAACACTGTTCCTTTTGCATCCCACCACCCTTGGCTCTCCAGGAAGACAGCTACAAAAAGTCCTTGATTTTCCACTCAGGTTTTGATTCTTCTGAAACTCAACTTCACAGCGTCAATGTTAGTCAAGCCCTCTAAGATTTACTCTCGGACTCTCTCTTCTTGCCCTGGTGAGTAAAGAGTACATGGGAGAGTGGGAGAGTGATGGGTGGTGGGGGAGGCATTCTAATGGCCCTATTTAAATCAATCCTCTCTACCATAAACTCCTTTGTCTTCCCCCTAAAACCTGTGAAATGGCTATTAAGCCAAAAAAAAAAAAAAAATCACAGAATATATTTCTCAGTCTCTTAGCATGATCAGCATATATTATCTACTCTATTTTCCTCACCCTTTGATATCTATCCTATATAATAGTTTTAAAAAATCGTAACAGTAAACACACCCCACAAGCACATACATTCACATACTTATATATAGATATTTCTGAGGGGATGGTAAAGAAATTGGTATTATTAGCTATTAGTAGTTGCCTCAGAAAGGTGTGAGAAACTGAAGTTCTCCTTAAAAATTAATTTGAACTTTTAAAAAATTTATATACGTTTCCCAATTATAAATTAAATTAAATTGTTTTAAATTAGAGTTCAATGTCCCAAAAGCAGCAGTTGACTTCGGTTTCATACTCATCATTGTAACCAGCTCATAATTTCTTCTGAGAATTAGTTGTTTTACAGCTCTATTTCTCATAATAGGTAAATATTAAAAAATCCAACTTTTGAAAGTATAGCATAGGGATCAGGGCACTTCCCTAGTCCTCTCCACAGAAGCCCAAGAGCCTCTGTCTCTCATCTTATGTGCTCAAGATTCAGGTTAGCTTACGAGGATGCAGACAATGGAGTCAGATAAATAGATTAAGATAAATGAACAGGGGGAACAGCCTAGATGGCCAACTAGAGATCACTTGTGGGATCATCCCAGCTGGAAGGTGCTGTATTGGACTGAGAAAGCTGAGAGCAGTTGCAGCCCACGTGTGGACTGCAGGGAGAGACGGCAGAGACGTCCGGGAACCCAACCGGGAAAAGCGCCGAAGCTGGGAGAGAGGAAGACAGACAGAAGACAGCGGTGCAGGACAAACCCAGAGAGGCTTGGGGAGTGAAAGGGTGAGGGGCTTCCCCTCCCCGACCTAGGTACCTTCAGTGGAAAGTGGGACACAGAACATCTTGGGGGCGCTTCTACCCTCCATGAGCCCAGGCATGGTGGCTAAATAGCAATAGTGGGGTAAACCAGCAAACCCCAGGAGTTTAGGTGTTAAAAAAGGACACTCCGTGGCAGAGTGCCATCAGAGACCAGAGTTCCAGCTTTCTTGCCCCTGGCCACTTGCTCCTCTGCACCTTCTCCAGTAACGATATCACAGAAAGTAATTTTTGCTTGGGCTGGCTGGAGCAGTGTGTCTGCCCCAGTAGCGTGCATCTCTAAGGGGCACTGGTGGGTATGGGGGTCTCCAATTGTGCACACCTGTTCCACCACATAACCCAAGGGGAGAGAGGTAGCCCTTTCTGTCCACAGGGGCCTCTGCCAGGGGTAGGCTCCCACTGGGGAGAAGCAGCCACTCATGATTTTCTTGGCTCAAGCTGCACTCCTTATTATAATGTCTCCTTGAAGGGGACACAAGAGAGCTGACCTTAGTTATTTGAAGGGCTGTCAGGTGAGTAAATGGCATGGGGGTCTCCACTCACCAGGACTAAAACCCTGGGTAAATGGAGATTTCAGAGTTGGGTTGCTTTGGGAGGTAATGGGTTCCCCATCACTGGAGGTATGCAAGCAGAAACTACCTGGTCATGATGTTTATAGCAGGCATTTCAATGAAAAATGAGGGTTGACTAGGGAATCTCCAAGGTTAATTCTTTTCAGAAATATTATTTGGCTTCAATGATCCAGACTATGTTTTGGGCACTAGAAATACATAGGTGATTTAGAGAGACAATTTTTCCACTCTCAATAAAAAAGCAAACAAGACAACAAACAAGTGAACTTTAAAATTTTAAATATTGGTCTGAGGATAATAGAATGTAGTGATGTGATAGAGAGTAACTGGAAGTGGGGACATTTTTAGATAGGGAGGCAGAGAATTATCCTCCGAAGTAGTATCTTGGCTGAGACCCGAAAGATGATAAGGAGCCATTCATGCAAATATCTTTCCAGGCAGAGGGAACAGAACCTAGTAACAGCATGAGACAGCTGTTGCAAAATTTAAAGCAGGAAAATTATGCGATCTGACTTAGGGTTTACAATTTTTTTTTATGAGAACTACATACCAGAACAAAATGAGACTTATTCCAGATATACAAGGTAGACTAATCATTTGAAAATCATTTAGTGCAATAAACCACATCAACAGGCTAAAGCAGAGAAACCATATGATCTTATCAATTGATGCAGAAAAGGCACTTAAAAAATCTAACAACCATTCTTGATAAAAACTGATTCTAAGTTTATTTGGAAGGGTAAAAGATCTAGAATAGCCAACACAATATTCAAGAGGAGCAATAAAGTTGGATACCCCAAAAGTATGATCTGTGGAAGGAAAAATTGAAAAAAAAATATGGGAATTTTGACCACTCTTACATACCTTGCTTAAATATCATTATATTATATATAAGGTATTAAGTTATTTTTCCAAGTTTCTCCTTTAGATGCAGACCTTAAAATTTCCTTCAATTTTCAATCTGGAAGTGACAGTGGCTTCTGTGTACATTTCTGTATTAGCTCAGACTGACAGAACAAAATGCCATAGTCTGGGTGGCTTAAACAACAGAAACTCATTTTCTCAGTCTGGAGGTGGGGAAGTGCAAGCTAGCTGATTTGGGTTTCAGTGAGCGCTCTCATCCTAATTTACAGAGGGCTGCCTTCTTTCTGTATCCTCACATGGTGGAAAGAGAGCTCTGATGTTTCTTTCTCTCCTTATAAAAACACTAATCCTATTGGATCAGGACTCTTTACTGATGACTCATTTAACCATAATTACCTTCTGAAATCCCTATCTCTAAATACAGTGCTGTTATATTGGGGGTTAGGGCTTCAACATATGAAGTTTGAAGGTCACAATTCAGTCTACAACAATTTCTAGTTGATCTTTGTTAACAATACGTAGTAGTTTTTAGATAGCAGCTCTTAGCTTGTCAAAAAACACACAAATGCACACACACACAAAAAACCCCACTGAAACCACATACTTATAAATTCTGGCTGTGCCTCAGAGGACATTAGCATTCTGATTCAGCATAGGAGTGTGGGTGTCTTTGGGAACATATTTGTTGTGAGCCATATTTTTTTTGTACATCATGTTACGTATTCTTGGGGACAACTCTAAATGCAAACCCAGTTTATGATAGGAACTTACTAGATTGATAGTCAATGCCGTTTGAACTAACAGAAGGAACAAAGAAAAATTACAGTCTAAATTCAGAAAGAAAAAAATGAAATCATAACACATATTTTCCCCACAACTATCAATCTTTCCTAAAAATTTTATATCATGACATTAGATTTATTTGGATTCTCACAGTAAAATAAGAGCCATGTGCTTTATTTATCAGCACAAAAAACAGGCTGTTCCAACACTCACAATAAAATGGGATATTTAAGCAACTATTTAGATGATTTAGAATCCCCAATTTTTTGTAATTAAATTGGTTAATGTATCTTTTCTATGTTACTTTAGAAATATATAAACAATAGACTTCTAGCTAAAATGGCAATTTGAATGCAAGGACCTGGTTAACTAGTTTTCCAAATTTAAATAATTAAGTAGATGTAAATATCTCTGAGTTAATTCTGGGACCTCTTATGTTTCAATCTTACTGCAGTATTCAGAGAAGAACAATATACAACCTCGAAGTAAAATATGTACCTTTTTCTCTCCGAGTCCCTTTAAGGCAAATTTATCATCTACAGCCTGTATTTATTAAATCTTCTTGCCTTCCCTCTCCAAGTATCCTGGAGTCTTAAATTTTTTCAAATTATCTCACTCTCTCTCACTCTGACCTCCCTACCAAACATTCACCCTTACTTAGCTCCTATGTTTTTCTCAGCTGTCTGTTATCCACACTCCTTCTGTTATATGCGTTCATTTCTTTGATATCTTTGATGTCATTTGAGAGGAGAGGAACTGGAATCCCTCTGATGACAGTCAGTCTTTTGGGATGGAGGAACAGGGCAGGTAGAATGAATGGCTCTGCACCTCTGCAGTTGGGAAAGGAAGGCTGCACACTGTCGGGGAGACTTGAGCACAGGGAGGCTTCTTTTTCACCCCCAGTGGTGTTGGAGTTCCCAGGTTTATTCACCACCATCCACAAGCTCACACATGCTCTGCCTTCCACCCCTCAATGATTTTCCAGTGCTCAGGAAACATTACAGCCTGTTTGACAGCTAAGGGAACATAAAACATTAGCACTTTTGAGTGGTTTATTAAATCACAAGCTAAGATGCACATAAATTTAAATTAGGAACATTTCTGCCATAATAGTCTCCATTTAAATAAAAGTTCTTTGTTCTTTTCCAACATGACAACTTGCTGAAATCTTTACATTCCAACCAACCTCACTCCTTAAAAGTATAAATAGTTCTTCTTGAAAATATCTAGGTCACCTAATGACAAACATAAAGTAGCAAATAATAAAAGAGATATATGAGACTACCATATAAAGATTCTGCTGTTTTTTATTCCCTAATTACTGAAACCAAACTCTTGCATTTGCACTTGCTTGACCCAGACTGCGTTCAGAAACTGCTTTCCTATAATAAATGTTCTTAACCACAAAAGTTTTTTAAAAAATTGATGCCATAAATGCTTCTTATTGTTTAAAACCATATATTTTAATTGAAATTTATTTTAATCAATCAAGTCTGAATAGCACTAAATATTTCTATCCTAACATTATGTGTCATAAATTAAGGCAAATGGCTTACATGGTATTTATTGGCGGTGGTATAATCAATTCCAGTAGGCTTGTTAAAAGATAGCATTACCTTTTTGAAAACCTTATACTGCCAAGTCATGGTTTGGCAACATATTACCCAGCAATGTTTCGAATGCCTGATACAACATAATTTTTTATACATTCCCCCAGCTGAGGTATTTACAGCACTTCCTGTTTCTCTGGCTCATGGAGACAATCCTTACAAGAAAAATAGGTAATTCTTCAGAATATTCCTTGATTCTTAGTAAATAATTAAGAAGACTGATAGCAGTCAGGCAAATACAGTAGAAATCAAGGAAACAATAATTGAAGAATGGAGCCAGCCAACTTTAAAACCAATCCTTTAAACCCTATGATTCTAGATATTACTTACAGTCATTTTTAATAATCATACAGAAGACAAAATGACAATATCTTTGCCATTTTTAAAGCTTCCCCTGAATATCTGATATAGATAAATAAGTGCTAGATTTTAATCTGATAATCCAAAACCTAATCCTATGTCCCAGAATTCTCCTTGCTGTTCCCTTTAGACAGTTAACTGTCCCTTAAGTCTCCCTGAGGAGTATGGATTTCTCATCCTCACCTCTTGTACATTTATGTCTGTGTAGCTATGGATTTTATGTGGCCTAAAAACAGCTTTGCCTCTTTAGGCTTTCACAAAGCCCAGTCTTAAGGGTAAAGGTATTCCTTCACTACAAAATCACATTTATACATTTACTCACAGTCACTCTCACACACATGCATATTTATGAATTTATTGGAAAAAGAGTATTTTAAAATGTATTCAAATAGGATGAAAGCACAGAAATATGTATCTAAAATATCAGTGCAATATAGGACCTATCCCCATTTCTGTAATCCCTTGTTTTCTATAGAAGCAATTCTGCTAAAGTACTTTCTTGTTTTGCTTTTTATAACAATGTCCATCTTTTTAATTCTTATAACTCAAAAATTCTGGATT
Organism: Lepilemur ruficaudatus; assembly: GCA_963574885.1. Classification (NCBI taxonomy): domain Eukaryota; kingdom Metazoa; phylum Chordata; class Mammalia; order Primates; family Lepilemuridae; genus Lepilemur; species Lepilemur ruficaudatus. The sequence continues at coordinate 9,201 of CAUYRT010061519.1, forward strand.
ATGCTATAGTCACATTAGACTTAAAATAATTTAAATGTGTTATTTTCATTGGCACAGGGTGTCTCAACCTTGGCACTATTGACATCTGGGGGTGGAAAATTCTTTATTGTAGGGAGATGTCTTGTGTATTGTAGGATGTTCAGCAGCATCCCTAGCCTTTACCCACTAGATGCCAGTAGCATCCCTTAGTGGTGACAACTAAAAATGTCTCCAAACATTGACAGATGTCCCCTAGGGGGTCAAAGTCACTGCTAATTGGGAACCACTGCTTTAAAAGAAGGGGCTATAAAATATTTTATTATTTGCCATTATTAATATGTGATACTATGAGTAATAATATCCACATTTGGGTATCTCACTGAGGGTATGAATACATATGAGATTCTCTGTCCTGAAAGAAATCAATGTAATCCATTTGTTTCCATTTAACAAACAGGTCTGAATTTTAGTGATTTTTGTTTTATAGAAGTAAATGCAAAATCAGAAACCCAACCAAATAATCTTCTTTATTTTTGGATTAGAACTGTGAGGGCATTTATTTCTCTTTCTGTTTTATGCCTTTCTCTCTCCCTTTGTTTCATATGTTAAAGTAGGAGGGGATGATTTCATTATTATCTCTGCACAGTTCATTGGTGACATCTGCTGCTTTGCCCTCAGCACCTCAGAAATTTCAAGGCAAATTAACAGCCAGATGGTTTTTACCTGTATAAAAACTTTTCTGGATATGTAGCCTATTTTAGCGTAGTACCTTATGTCCTAAAGGGAAAGCCAAGAGTAATTTAATGTCATTAGGCAAAGTAAAATTTAGAAAATATGGTCTAGTTATTCTTTAAAATTCTTTCTTCAGGTTTTGCATGTTCTTTCACTTTTGCATAAGGTATCATTCCTTTGTGATGCTATTCACTAGTTAGTATTGACTGCTGTGAATATTGCATGCTTTTTCCTCATTACATATTTGTGAAGTATTCTAGCAACTTTCCAAGCCAATTTCACTTTACATAAAGAAGGAAGATGCATCCATATTTAAGAAGCAGCTACATGCAAATTTATATTTACTAAATCTAAGTTAAAAAATCTAAATTATTGCTATGCAAGTAAATCTTTTTGTTACAGTAGCATTTTAAGTATTTTTTTCTAATAAAATGTGTCCATTGTATAAAAATGATTAACCATAGTAAATTCAATACAGAAAATGGAAATCATCTGTAGATCAACCCAGGGATTATAACTACTAACTCCAAATACCATGACTGCTGAGCCCAGCCTCACTAGAAAAATATAATATATGAAATCTATATGCTCAAAAACTACATAACGAGGAGGAAATGGACAGATTCCTGGAAACATACAACCTTCCTAAGTTCACCCAGAAGGTAACAGAATTCCTAAACAGACCAATCTCAAGCTCAGAAATTGGAGCAGTGATTAAGAACCTGCCAAAATGGAAAAGCCCAGGACCTGATGGCTTCACATCAGAGTTTTACCAAACATACAAAAAAGAACTCATACCTATTCTTCAGAATTTATTTCACAACATTGAGAAGGATGGAATCCTTCCGAATTCATTCTATGGAGCGAACATCACTTTAATTCCAAAACCAGGAAAGGGCCCAACAAAAAAGAAAATGTTTTCTTTTTTGTTACAGCATATTATAGGGGTACAAATGTTTAGATTATGTACGTTGCCCTTGCCCCAGCCAAGTCAGAGCTTCAAGTGTGTCCATCCCTCATACTGTGCACACTTCACTCATTAGGTATGTATATACCCATCCCCTCCTTGCCTCTCCCATCTGCCTCACACCTGATGAATGTTATTACTGTATGTGCACTTTAGTGTTGATCAGTTAAAACCAGTTTGATGGTGAGTACCTGTGGTGATTGTTTTTCCATTCTTGGGATACTTGATTTAGTAGAATGGGTTCCAGCTCTATCCAGGATAATCCTGTGAAGGGCTGATCAGTAGAATCTATATAGAATTCAGGAAAATCAGAAAAAAAACATCAAACAACCCTATCAAAAACTGGGCAAAGGACATGAAAAGAAACTTTTTAAAAGAAGAGAGACTAATGGCTAACAAACATATGAAAAAATGCTCAACATGTATGATCATCAGGGAAATGCAAATCAAAATTGCAATGAAATATTACTTATCTCCAGTGAGAATGGCCTTTATTAAAAAGTCCCAAAACAATAAATGTTGATGTGTATGTGGAGAGATAGGAACACTCATACACTGCTGGTGGGAACTGCAAACTAGTGCAACCTCTGTGGAAAGCAATATGGAGATACCTCAAAGAGAGACAAATAGAACTACCATTTGATCCAGCAATCCCATTACTGGGCATCTACCAAAATTTCTTTAAGATCTGTCTTGTTCCCTAGGATCTGATCAATTTTAGAGAAAGTTACATGAGATGACAAGAAGAATATATATTCAGTGTTATTTGGGTTTAATGTTCTGTAGATGTCTGTTAGGCCCATTTGTTCTAGAGTTCTGTTTAAGTCCATCATTTCTATACTTATTTTCTCTTTGGAGGATCTTTCCATTTGCGTCAGTTGGATGTTGAAATCCCTGGTTATTATGGTGTTGTTGTTTATTATTTTGTTTATGTAAAGCAGGATTTGCCTTATATATCTGGGTGTTCCTATGTTGGATGTGTAAATATTTATGATTGTTAAGTCTTCTTGTTGAATTTTTCCTTCCACCACTATCTAGTGACCGTCTTTGTCTTTCTTTACTTTGGTTGCTTTAAAGTTTATGTTATCTGATATAAGAATAGCTACACAGCTTTATTTTGGTTTTCATTTACCTGGTAAATTGTTTTCCATCCTTCACCCTGAGACAGAATGGGTCGCTGTGGGTTAGATGCATTTCCTGGATACAGCAGATACTTGGCTGCAACTTTTTTTATCCATTCAGCCATCCCATGTCTCTTCAGTGAGCAATTCAAGCCATTCACATTTATTGAGAGAATTGATATTTGGGGTGGATTTCTGTTCATCCTGTGGGGTAGACTCTTATTGTTTTGTTTTACCTCTTGAGCCATTGTGGAATGTGGATTCTGGATTTTAGCTTTTGGGCAACTTTACACTGGTGGGCATATATTGTGCTGGTCAGTGTGAAATGCAGGTCTGAGTACTTCCTGCAGGGCAGGTCTGGTCTTCACAATACCTCAAAAGTATTAAAGCTATATACAACAAACCCACTGCCACATCATGCTGAATAGGGAAAAATTGAAAGTATTCCAGCTTAAAGCAGGAACCAGACAAGGTTGCCCACTATCTCTACTTCTATTTACCATAGTGGTGGAATTCCTTGCCTGAGTAATCAGACAAAAGAAGAACACCAAGGCTATCCAAATGGGGGTAGAAGAGGTCAAACTATCATTCTTTGTTGATGATATAATCTTATATCTAAAAAACCCCAAAGATTCAACCATGAGACCCCTGGAATTGATAAATGAATTCAGCAAAGTCTCAGCATACAAAATCAATGTACACAAATCAATAGATTTCATATATGCAAATAACAGCCAAGCCAAGAATCAAATTGAATATGTAATAACTTTCACAATAGCATCAAAGAAAATAAAGTATTCAGGAATATATTTAACTAAGGAGGTGAGAGAATTATTTAGGGAGAATTACAGAACACTGAGAAAAGAAATTGCAGAAGATGTAAACAGATGGAAAACCATACTATGCTCATGGATCAGCAGAATCAATGTTGTTAAAATGGCTGTACTAACCAAGTGATCTACAGAATCAATGCAATCCCTATTAAAATACCAACATCATTTTTAACAGTTCTAGAAAAATAATTCTCTGCCACGTATGGAACCAGAGAAGACCCAGTATAGCCAAAGCAACCTTAAGCAAAAAGAACACATTGAGAGTCATCAATCTACCAGACTTCAAGCTATACTAACAAGGCTATAGTAACCAAAATAGCATGTTATTGACACAAAAACATTGATACATTTCTATAGATCAGAAGTGAGATCCTAGATGTGAAACCATCCTCATATTGCCACCTTATCTTTGACAAAGCAGACAAAAACATACACTGGGGAAAATAACCCCTATTCAATACATGGTGCTGGGAGAATTGGATAGCTACACGTAGAAAAAATGTAACAGGATCTGTACCTCTCACGTCTCTCAAAAATCAACTCATCATGGATAACAGACTTAAATCTAAGGTATGAAACCATAAGAATTTTAGAAAAAAAATATAAGAAAAACTCTTATAGACATTGGCCTAGGCAAAGAATTTATGAAGAAGACCCTAAAAGCAATCACAGCAACAAGAAAAATAAATAAATGGGACCTGATCAAATTAAAAAGCTCTGCACAACCAAAGAAACTATCACTAGAGTGAACAAACAACCTCCAGAATGGGAGAAAATATTTGCAAGCTACTAATCCAATCATGGGCTGATAGCTAGAATCTGTATAGAACTCAGGAAAATCAATAAGAAAAAAAATTTTTAAAAACCATTAAAAAGTGGGCAAAGGATATGAACACAAACTTTTCAAAAGAAGACAAATGGCCAACAAACATATGAAAAATTTCTCAACATTTCTAATCATCAGGGAAATGCAAATAAAAATCACAATGAGATATCACTTAAGTCTAGTGAGAATGGTTCAAAAATTCCCAAAACAACAGATTCCAGTGTAGATGCAGAGAGAAAGGAACATTTATACACTGCTGATGGGACTGCAAACTAACACAACCTCTATGCAAAGTAGTATGGAGATTCCTCAAAGAACTGATAGTAGACCTACCATTTGATCCAGCAATCCCCCTACTGGGTATTTCCCCAAAGGAATAAAAGATATGTTATAAAAAAGGCACTTTCACTAGAATGTTTATGTCAGCACAATTCACAATTGCAAAGATGAGTAAACAACCCATGTGCCCATCAATACATGAGTGAATCAATAAAATGTGGTATACGTATACCATAGAGTATTACCCAGCCATGAAAAATGGTAAACTAATACCTTTTGTAACAACCTTGATGGAACTGGAGGCCATCTTTTTAAGTGAAGTATCACAAGAATAGAAGAACAAAAAACATATGTTCTCACTACTAAATCAAAACATATAGATCAATATTCATGTGCTTATATGGTAGTAAAATTCAATGGAAATCAAGCAGGTGGGAGGGGGTAGGAGGGGATGGGTAAATTCACACCTATCTGGTACAATGCACACTTTAGGAGTAATTGACACACTAATAACTTTTACTTAAAACATACAAAAGCAATTGATGTAACCAAAACCTTTGTACAACCATAACATTGGGAAATTTTTTAAAAAATTCCTTGTGTAAATCAGGAATGTATAAACAAATGAGTGGATGAATGTATGAATGTGAAAAGGTGACAAAAGCAAAAAATTAGAGCCAAAATATTCATTGTGTCAATTAACATTTCAGTTAGGTAGAATTTGTCTATCCAATTTTTGTTGCAATTTGTCATATGTAACTAAAAAATGTAGTCAAACATCCATGAACATATCAACTACAAATAGATGATTGTCAGGATCCAAAAGAATAGCTTTCAAATAGTCGGAAAATACTATGTAAAATATGATGGAAAATTAACAAATATCTTTCTCAGAAAATTAATTGGTCTTTGAAATCTGCAAAATCCTTAATCATTTCATGGTGAAATAGAAAGAATTGCATGGCAATATCATATGTAGATATGTTTTGGCCATTTTCTAATTTTGAGATTCAAATGCTATTACTATACCCCCCTTCTTCTCTCTCACCTGCACCCCTTTTACAAATACATTGTATTGGAAGGTCTTAGACATTCTCACTAAGACTTTTTGCAGACAGGAGTCTTGAAACTATTTTATTGTTGCCATTGATAAAATATCTTCTCTATTTTATTCAAAATTAAATGAAGACCCATGGAGTCTAAAGAAAATAGATATCCATTTTTTACCTTTGCCTCTCATAATGACTTATGAAGTGTAAATATAATAATAAACAGAGCTACCATACCCTAGGGTATAAATAAGCTAGAATTTATTCCATTGTTAGTGGTTTACATTATGAAACAGTTTCTAGCAAATTTACATGGTGAATTTAAGTCATATTTAACCACATAATGTCATCCCGGATGATGAGATTGGGAAAGAGCAAACTTCCAATTGTCATCCAGAACAAAAACCTTAGAGTAGTTTGAAATCATGTGTCTATTTTACATGGCTGAATCTAAAATTACATCACCACAACTTAGTTCACTTCACTAAAGGGTATTTATTCAGAGGAACAACATTCTTCCTGCTGAATGTTCATATGCCTTGAGCTATTTATTCAGCTTATGTTTTCAAAAAATGACACAGAAAATAGCAGCATCACAGAATTGAGGGTTTTAAAAATATAAATCTGTACTTATTGTAGCAATTAATAAAACATGGCCTGGATTCTATATTAAAATTCTCAAACATATATTTGAGAAGTTTATGGTCATCTTGCCTTTAAATTGTCCATTAAATACAACCTTATGATTCCCTAAATATTGTAAGAGAGTAGGCATACCTTTTCACATCATCCAAAATTACTTCAGCAATAATCTGAAATAGCTGACACAATTCTCACTGTAATTATCAAAAATTTAGAGAAAACCTTCAATAAAAACAGGGACCATCTAACAAATTGGTGCAATTATCAGCATGACCAGCCTAAAGGGAAACTGCATTTAGATAAAACAGGACTTTGATTTCCCACTCAACCTTCTATTAAGTGCCCTTGTTCAAGGTCACTCTCTAGATTAAAATCCTTCCTTGGTTTGTTGTTGGCTATAAGTAGGGTTTGCTTTGGGCAAGCCCAGTTTATACCTGTAGTCATAGCATTATCATTATCATTATCATTATCATTATCACCTTTCACTCTCAAAAGTGTTCCAATTTAGATAATATATTATATGGTCATCTTATCCATAGGATAGAATCACTAGCACAATTTATGAATTTCTTTATAGTCTGGGCCCATGCTGCATTTCCTACTGTATCTCTTCTACTTGTACCTTAACCTCCAGACACATGAAATTATTTATTCTACTCTAAAAACTCCATGTTTGCTGGATCTTTATATTCTTTTTTTTTTCCTTTATTGAAGTATAATTTACATATTGTGCCTTTACTCCATTTTAAGTGTACAATTTAATGGTTATTAATAAATTTACCAAGTTGTACAGCTATTCACATAAATCAGTTTTAGAGGATTTCCTTCCCCCTATTCAGACCCCTAATTCCCATCCCCAACAACATTTCAAGCATGCCCCTCCCCTCCACAGTGCTGACCACATCCCTCAGATATGGGTCTACCCCCGACCCCCAGAATCCCTAGTGAACACCACTACCATTTGAGCACAATAGTGTTAATCAGTCAGCACCAATTTGATGGCGAGTACATGTGGAGCCCATTCTTCCGGTCTTGTGTCACCTCACTTCGAATAATGGGCTCACGCTTAACCCAGGATAACATAGGCAGTGCTAGCTCACTGTCGTTTTTTAAAATTGAATAATATTATATTATCAACCTGGTGTTGGCAGAAGAACAGAACCATTGATCTTTGGAACAGGACTGAGAATCCAGACATGAAACCATCTTCATATGGTAACCTAATCTTTGATAAACCACACAAAAATATACATTGGGGAAAAGAATCTCTTTTCAATAAATGGTGCTGGGAAAACTGGATAGCTACATGCAGAAAAATGAAACTGGATCCCTACCTCTCACCT